>JAPKLW010000182.1:560216-620884 GCA_026898455.1 Plectranthus barbatus
GCGAAGACCACATTAGAAGGGTTCGAATTCTGAAAAACCCTAAGGAGATTATTGGGACGATTTTGCAGCGAAAATCACTTCCCAAGGCTAGACTTTGAAGGTGGAAGGACGGATTAAAGCTAGAGTTGGAGAATCAACATTGCTACACTAAGCTTTTCTCTTCTCCCCTCTCCTTTGATGTCTTACTTTGGAATTGTTGAGTTTTGTGTTAGAATTATGAGTAGCTAAACTCATTGTTGAGGAATAGGATGTGATTGGGATTGTTTTGGATATTGTTTGGATTCATATATTTGCATTTCATGGATTTGATTATTATTGTGGGATTAATTTGTGTTCCTTTCATGATTGATCACCATGTGTTGGAAAGAATGCCTCTATGAATTAACTTAATAGGTTTTTGCATTAGGGGAGATTGCAATAATAGTTAGGTATTGATTTACTTAGAAATGGGTGAATTACTATCTAGGTTGATTAGTTCTTGAACTTTTGGGAGTTGATTTAGATTAATAAAACCTAGACTTAGGTTGCAATTTAGATTAATCCACGGTTATTGCACCGGTACTAAGGGCTTGACTATATTTGTTGAACTGACCCAATCCAATTATTGAAGCCGCATAGAAGAGTAACGAAACCAAACTTGTCCATTATCTACCCCAATCCATCCGAAATTCCTCAACTGTCTCTACCTGGTTTTCTCAATAAGAATAAGTTTAATTACGTTTTAATTCACTTGTTAATGCACGATAGTTAGTTAATTATTATCTTCAAGTTATTTTATCACCTCTAAATATTAGGTTTCAAAATCAGACTTTTACTTGAATAACGGGCGAATTGAGTCTTTGTGTTCGATAATTTTTACTTGATAAAAAAATACTGCAATCAAGTTTTGGCGCCGTTGTTCAGCCTCTTCATCGGTCTTGCGCTTAAGTTCTTCCTCTCGCAATCTTCTTTCTTCATCTCTCTGACGCCTGATTTTTATTCTCCTCAACAGTTCATTCATTCTCAGGATCACATTAGCAGTATCAGCCAAACATTCACTACCGGAAGTGATGGCATTGATCAAATGTGCCGCTCTTTCGGCAGTTTGTTGAATAGTAATCTGAGCAGACAATATCAAGGCTTGCTCCATTTCTTGATAATCTGCCTCCGTATCTGCCAATTTGCTTTGGGCTATAGCAAGATCTTCTTCGATCTGCTCAACCTAAACCTCGTTTCCTGTAGCTACTGAGTGAGCTCTTCCACCTTATATCTTCTGGCACCCTTAAGATTACGAAAATGATCAAAGTTCAGTTCAGGAGATGACACCTGAGAGATCAGGACGATTAAACGAGGAGCCTCAGACACAAACTGATAGTTGCAAGGAGGCAGTGTGTGAGTGTCCTGGCTGAAATTGCATTGATCATTAGTGTGAGCTCTGTAAGCTCGGATAGCTAACATCCTCAGCCTTACACCCTATTCTTTCATTTGTCTCCTTTTTGTTTGAGCACTCCATTTATCTTCCCAAGCTTCCTCCGACGTCCAAAAAGTTAGCCCCAGTCTGGCCATCATGATGGATAGATCCTTTGTATTAAGCTCATGTCTGGCCATATCAAACCGTCTCCATCTTTTGAACTCTTTTCGCAGCACATCACAAGGGATTGAGCATTCCAGCAGGATGTCAGGATATAGTAATTTGATTTCTTCAGTAACTCGACGCTCTATTAATTAAGAAACTTCTCCAGCCCATGGAACGAGTCTAACATCTCCTGTGTCAGTTGGTTCAATAGGTGGACACCAACTCATGAGTCGTAGAGAAGTAGACTCTAGATGTGGAAGGCCATTGAAGGGAACTTTGAACTCTGCGACCAGATTCGGCATCCTGTGCAATTCCTTGGCCTCCTGTGAATCCCATGGGTGTCTTCACCGGATTCCTTCCACGTCCTGCTCAAAAGTGAGCTCTTCTGTGAGCCAGAGATCTCGTACTTCCTCGGCATCCAGTGGGCGAAAAGATAAGGCAAAATCATCGAAGGAGGTGCTCATTACATCATCTCTTTTGTCACTTGTAGGACAGTCCTCAGGGTGACCTGACTCAGGTTGAGGCTGAGTGGGAGAGTCTGCTCGAGTAGAGGTCTCCCATTGCTCGACCACTGGATCCTTCCCTTTCCTGGGATCTCTTTCCATCACAGGCTGTGGCTCGGTAGGCAGCTCATGCTCGTGTCCCTGAATAGACTTAGTAATAGGCTCATGAGTGGTCTCCAAATCGACCACTTAATCTTGTTACGCCAAATTTTTCGGGTTGGTCACCCGCATGCTTTTCTTGTTCCTCGCGATCTCACATGACCTGTGTTGCAGCATCCTGAGCAGTTTCGACAACAATCTCTGTAGCATTCCCCATTACATCCTTCTCTTGTACGTGATGGGGATCAATCCGATAAGGAGGTTGTTATGCTTCAATCTCCTCATACATTCTCCGAATGAACATACCCTGTCTCATCTCCCTTTTCTTCACCGCGTCTTTTGGTCAGTTAATCTTCAAGCATTCCTTCTTCTTCCAGATCTGGGTCCACCAGAACATCCACAAGGGGTCGAGTAGACTGCTCTGATTCTTTACGCTGAAATTCGAGATGTCTATCGGCACCCTCTCCTTCCTGAACCAAAGTTTCAAAGGAGGTTCCTACGGGAGTTTTAGAGAGAAAGATGATCTTTGGTTCCTGAAAGATGATCTGACGCTTGGCAGAAGTTTCTCCCTCTTTCTCCTTGCCCTTTCCAGATACTTCTTCCTCACGTGCCTTCTCTTTTCGAATAAGGGGTTGCACCGTCTCTGTTTGAAGGGTGTGACCACATCGTCAAGTTTTCACAAAGTCCAATACCCCTCCTGTTGGTCCCATATCAGAGTACGTGTAATGTGCAGCGGAAGCATTAGAACAATCAAATACACTTTAATTATAAGCAGTTCAATTTCTAATTAACACAGTTTTCGCTTAGCACTTTTAGAAACACAGTTTATGTTAGCCAGAAGATTAGGTTAACAAATTTACAGGTACGAGCAATTGACAGTTTATACACTTCAACACTTATAGGATAAGTGTTGAAGGTTTCAAGATATAATTGAAAACTGCAAAGAGCGTAAAGTAAGTAAAACTATAAATGACATATGATATTTATAGTGGTTCGGAGCCTTAAGTCCTACGTCACTCTTCGGATATCAGATCCGGTAATTCACTAAGTTATGAAGATAAAATCCTCACGATCTATAGCCAGTTGCTATAGAAACCTCTGTTCACAGCAGAATGGATCACTCGCCCAGGCAGTTGTACTTTACTCATTCTTCAGTTCGTCGAAGGCTCTGCGTCTTCTCTGAGGATCGTCTCGAAGTTGCACTGAGGACAAACCTCCCTTTTCCTTCTCCAGTAGGTTGGATGGTTGAGTTCTTCCCAGAACGTGCACAGTTCGGTAGTTGCCCGTAATAACCTTCTCTTCCTTTGCAAGAGCAGGCTGCTGTGTTCTTACCCAAAAAGTAAAAACACGAAGAAAGTAGATTAAATCAGCTGACTTAATCCTCATGTACCAGAGGTCAAACGGTGAATCTCGAATGGCTCCTTGAGCAGTAAATACCTCGTGTTCAATAAATTAACCACGGAGTTAATGCCTTCTTGCTTGAGAGCGTTAAACGCTTTGAGCGCTAATTTCTGCAGATAGGCAAGAATAAATGTATCAAGATTCAAAGATGCAGAGGTTTTCAGATGAGCAAAGGTTTTTATGTCTCTGTTGTTCCTGCTATTTATAGGTGGGAAACAATAAAATAGCCGGTAGAGACATTGAGAAGGATGTCCAATCATAGTCCATCCTTCTCTGAAAAAGTCGCTTGCCTTTCTGCTTTTTCTGCTACAACGTCCTTATTTTCTGAGCAGTTTTTACTTGTTGTGTCAGACGCCGAACAACGTTGTATGCTAGTTGTAGCTGAGTATTTGTCTGTCTTTTATCATTGACTTCCTTGGAGTTCTCCTGCGATTTGTTTTATATCTTGTTATATACGCATTCCTTGACGCGAAACTATCTTGGTCTGAAACTGTGAGCGCCTGCCAACAGTTTCTATGTGAAGACTATGTCCACAACTTTCGTAAATAGCCAAGCCTTAACAGGACAACATGTCTGCGCAGTTTTTGTGAGACCTTTGTTCTGCTCTGCTTGTCTTTGTCTTGTATGTTCGACAGTTATTTCGTCTAAATGGCTTCTTCTTCAAAACTGTTCCATAGTTTTGATGGTTTCCTTCTTCCTAGACTATTACAACTAGATCATCCTATACAAGGATTACACGAGGCAATAACTCTATGGCCTAGACTTTGGTTTATTATTTTGACACATCGAAACATCAATTTAAGGTGGAATTTCTACATCAACACCTAACAATTTCCCCCTTTTTGATGTTGTCAAAACCATACCTCTAAGTCTATTTAAGTCGACGAGAAGATGCAGTTGATCTGAGTTCACACATTCTTTCTTTCTAACACTACTCAGAACTGTGCTTCTTCTACACTCGACCTACTCTAAATGATCTTCCCCCTTAATGGGATAATAATTCTCGAATAAAATCAATCAATTTAGAGTAATAAGAGAAGAAGGATTGCTGATCACACTGGAAGATGTGAATTCAGCCAGTCAAGAATCAAGGTAAGAGACAATGAGCAGTTGTCTTCAAACCAACAGTTTTTCACTTTTCACTAGATATGATTGATTACAAGTACATGAAAAGTTTTAAAACTGCAGTAATAGAAGACTTTCAAAACACAAACAAAACAAAAATAAAATCATGACCTTTGCTTATTTGTCTTGATTCTTATCCTTCTCCCTTGCTTGATTCGAGGAATCTGCGTCTTTTGGCTTTGAGGAAGTTGCGGGAGATATGGAAATCAGACCAGCTTGTGCCTTGAAGATTGCGGTTACTTCTGAGAAGTATTTCTTATCATGCTCTCTAGCAGCTATAGCGCTTCCAGCTTCATTGTGATATCTTCATCCCGCTTCCTATGCTCTTCTTCCTACTTTCTGTATTCCTCATCTCGCCTTCTCTGTTCCTCTTCTCGCTTTCTCTGTTCCTCTTCTCGCGTACGATCTATTTACATCAACTGCAGCTTCAACGACTCATCCCTTCTCTCTTCCCCCTTTTTGACAATATCAAGAACAACAACCATCTGCTGATCCATTTGATGAATTATCTCTTGTCTCAAAACATTAAAGGGTAGAGAATTTGCAGTGACAGAAATAGGATCTAGAGACAGGATTCCTTCAACTGTGGCTAATGGTCTAGAGTCTTTATGGGTTTGACTTTGAGAGATAGCCGTGTAAGTCTTAGTTGGCGGAGGAGCTTGGCTCGTTGCTGCCTCTTCCTCCTGTTGTTTAGCTACGGCTGTTGCTGCTTCATGTTTAGCCTTTTTAGTAGCGGCTTCTGCTTCCTTTGAAAGTGCTTCAACACTTGCAGCTTCTTCATCTTCTCTTCAGCTCAGCAGCTTCTGCCTCTAGACGCTTGAGCTCAGCAGCTTCTTTCTCTTTTCGCTTGAGCTCAGTAGCTTCTTCTGCTTCTTACTTATGTCTCAGCTCAACAACTTCTTCTTCTTGTCTTCTCTTGAGTTCTGCTGCTGCTGCTTGCTCTTCTAGTTGGAGCTGAGAGAGTCGTGTTGTGAACTATTGTTCCTTGGTTTCAATCTGTTGACGCTGGACTCTTAGCCTCTCAAGGATAGCTTGATACTCAAATATGTTGCTTCTGATGCTTTCTAAATGTGATGCTATTTGTGTGAGGTAGTCTCTTGATGAGAATCAAGATGATCTGTTCCCCTTGAATCCAAGAGGGGTACATTCTCATTTTCTGTTTCCTTGTTGAAATCTTTGGAGGTGGTTTGGTCATCCTCCTGCTGTACTTGTCTACGAGACGTGGTTTGCTCAGAACTGGGGGATGTTAGATTTGGTTCCGGAACTATCTCGGACGGATTGGAGGATTGATCTGCCCCTTCAAGCGTAGCATTGAATTGCAAGTTCTTGGCAACTAATTGGATTGATGTATCTTGATTTGTCTTCTTTTTCTTCTGTCGCCGAGGCTGTTCAGCAACTAGTTGGTTATCATGCTATGAGACGTCTTTATAGTTGATAACTGTTTGTTTCCTTTTTCTTCTGTTTCTGTAGGGTTTTCCCGTGAACCGAATAACCAAAACTAATTGAACCGGATTGATTTATGTATATTGTGCACAATTAAATTTACAATACAACCTAGCATGCTCCTATGAATTTAATATTCAGAATTGTGGATTGAGGAATTACCGTTATTCAGTCGAGTCTGATCCGATCTTTTGCGTTTGAATTTCCAACTTTAATTCAACCACGCAATACGATTTTATCTGCGAAAACTGAAATTAGAACCCTAATTTCTAGATAAAAATTGAAAAAGAAGAAAGGGAAGAAAAGGAATTCAGTTCTCCAGATCAGGTCTTCAGATCTATATCCCAATGCTGTTCAGATCCACTACTGGTGAGGACTCCGTAGATCTGTGGTTGTGCAAGGCCAGAATCGAAATTCTCCTCCTCTGCACACAAGCCGACGCCCCCCTCTCTCTCTGCCCTAGGATTTCGACTGATTTGAATAATCACACAAGTTGGTTAGGGTTTCCAAAGAGAGTGGTCTATTTATAGACCCAGGGTTTTATCCCCTAATGGGCTACTGGATTCAATTCAGCATATTTATTTGGGCCAGACCTGGGACCTAATGCAAATAATAAAGTGGGCCTATAATTAATTAATTCCCATGTCCACAACCTAGGACACAATTAATTAATTAATATTAATTCTTTTTCAACACAAAATTAATATTGACCTACCCCTTTATTACCACGTTATGAGGACGAGCTGCATTAATTGAGAATCCCCATATTTAAGGTTACAAGAAATTCATTAATTAATCGGAGCCTCTGACAAGCTCTAACTACAATTAATTAATATCTTATAATTCCTGAGTAGTACCACTCAATCCTTATCACTCGTGCCTGAACTTAATCAGCCTGCAGGACTTTGGCACGATGAATGTTATTGAGCTCCTCAGGGAATGTCCCCATCCTATTACTCGGATATGGTTACCTAAACCCAGTCTCAGGCGGTACTAAACGAACTGCTGTTACCCAAGATGCGGATATACAACACATTACTCAGGCTCTCCACCATGGCAAGTCAAAGCAACAGTTAACCCCTGCAAACCCCTGAACCTTCGTTAGGGTTTAGACTCAATCAATATAACGAGATCTTGTATTCGCTGATGTCAGACGGACGAATACATCTCACTGCGGTCCATCAATACGCCACCTCTGTGTACCAGCATGTCAAGTAACCAAGACAGACTACTTATTCCGACAATGCCGCAGCCATCCAAACAAACGTATCCTCATACTCTGTCTCGGCTATGATCAGGTTTATGTCTCACTAGGTCAAGTGATCATACTGTCTTCTGCGATCTACAATACGCCGTATGATCATCCCTATCGGTGAGACAAGAGGATACCATTGTTCATACATGTAAAATTGTTAACAAATAGGAGAAATGAACCGTTGTATACTCATTATAATAAATGCTTTCAGTATACAAAACCCATCAGTTTCACCTTTGTTCAGGCTTTTGAGCGGAGGTGCCTGTCTTCTTTGGTTTATTGGGCTCTTCAACAATTCAAACTTTCGGAATGGTATTGAGATCCTCAAATGTCTCAGCATCTATTTCCATATCATCCAAACTGTCATGTGCTTCATCATTTGAATTAAGCGATAGACTGGGACCTTTGGCGGAATAAAGTCGGATGGTATGAGATCCTCTCCATCATCTTGTATTCCAAGAATCCGCTTAAGAAGGTAGCTAACCTTCAAACCTAAACTGACGCTCGAAGAGAACTTTCCTTTGGTTGAGATACTATTGTTCTTCTTCGCGCTCTCCAGTAATCGACTAAAGATGTATGTAGCCCAATTTCCTCCAGGGCAGTCATCAAGAGCCATCATCAAAGAGTATTTGGGACTACTTAGCTCAGATAGGGATCAAATCCCACAGTAAATCATCCTCAGCGCGATCTCACAGAGTATCTTATAGGATGTGTTCAGTTCGGATAACTTTGTGGCAGTTTTGAACTTTTTGGCTACATTGGGTTTTTTCCATTTTAGCCAGTGAGCCTTCAATTCATCCTTATTGTTCAGAAGATAACTGGCGATGTTGACTCCGGTCTTCGGTAGATGTAGATGTTGAGCAAAGAGAGCAGGATCAACCTTTATCTTCTTCGTGGCAACCAGAGTTAGGAAGAATTGATCTTTGTCGTCGAATGTGGCATTTTCGTAGAACTCAACGACACAATTTAGGTTGAATCTCTGAGGACATGCAGTTAAGAATTTTGTTAAATTCTCACTTAAAAGCTTTCCAACAATCTCTTGGGCGATCGTCTCTTCGGTGGTGATTGAGAGGGAGTTCTTCCAGTTTAGAATTTTCTCCTTCACGACCTGTGATATTATAAGTTGTCGATCGATGGTGCTGGAGTCTTCAACTATCTGAAATAGTTCGTCCTCTGAGGTTTCCTCAGTGACGGCGAGTGGTCCGGGATTATCAGAAGTGTTGGCATACATGATTTTATTTTTCCCTTTCATCATGATTCAGAGATTAAGTATGGTTGATTTGGAAATACTTAGAGTGGTGGTCTTTGAATATCTGTGATTGATGGACTAGCATTGGGGGAGTGTTGAAGACAACGGCAATAGGGATTTACGAATCATGATGATCGATTTTCTATCCAGATCATGGGCTGAGAGTAAATCCCCTTTTTGTCTTGACCGACTGCGATTGATGCTGATGTTTGTGTTTGTTCAGGTCATCTGGCATGCCGTGTAGCAGCGTATGGAAAGATTGACGTGGCTCCGGGTAATATGCCGTCGTGCTGTTCCGCATTTAATGCGATGTGCCGTTGAAATCTTTGCGGTAATAAAAAATTCGCTCCATTGTGTTCAACAGTTTTCTCTCTCCTTAATCTTCGCTGAGAATTTCATAAGATAGTTTGAAAGGTTATCTCTAACATGAGAGCTGAGCTGCTATTTTCTTGGCCAGGTAGACACTGTTTCTCCCTTCGATATTGAGTGATGACCTTGATAGTTTCCTCGCGTAGTGGCCAATCAGTTCTTGATATTTGTTCAAAGACAAAATTTCGTATCTTCAAGCTCTGACACTTGATGACATACACATGGTAATATCGATCTTGTCCACCAACATCAAGTTTGTATATGCACCTGATAGTTCTCGGATATTCAAATCACGACTCTTCAAATTCTAAATATCAATACGAAGCATTGTAACTTCTTAGTAAGTTGTTCTCTTTATTTAAATGGAAGGCTTTCGTCTCGAACATTGCACCATCACACCATTGCTTCCATAAATATGTCTTCACGAAGATATCATCAGCATCGCTTCTCATATCCCTCTAAGATAACCCTACTGTATCCATTCACAAACATGTTTTTTGCAAAGAGCATCACCATTGATCAGAATAGAATCTTCCATAGGGTTGTACTGCAGGTCGAGTATGTGACTGAACCTCAGGTGTTTGAAGATGTAATGGTTGGTTTACGAACCAATGGTCTGGAGAAGTTTGTTAGCCTACGGCCACATAAATTTCATAAGGATGTCTTGAGGTCGTTTGTCTACTCCAGCCTTATCTCAGGAGAGGGTGAAATTATTTGCGTCGTCAACGACCAACTGGTTCGCTGGACTCCAGATTCCTTTTCTAAGGACTTTGGGATCCCCCGAGGTTGCACTCCAGTTGAGAACTGTTTCGAAGGTGTGACAGCGCCTCAATGGTCTTCTTGGAACAGATGGAAGGACGCTGATGGTAATTTCCACCCAAGGGCATCGGCATATTGGCTGATGCCTTTATATAGAGAGGTTTTTGACATCATCAACCACATGATCGTTGGCAACCCTCTGCTGGATCTGGACTTTTCTCCTGCTGTCTGGAAGGGAATGATGGCCTTCGAAGGTGAAGAGGAAGTTGACTGGACTGCATTCGTCTTCACACATGTGCGGGAGTCTTTGACGCTTCTACCTGACATCCTAGTTCCTTATGGGATGCAGCTGAGCTGGCTCTTGGAGCAGAAATTCCTGTCCCTTATGCAAGGCCCGATCAACATCAGGGATTCTGACTACCATCCCCCGAGACCTCGTCCCTCTTCATAACTGGAATCAATGTTTCAAATCTTTTGTATATTGTAGATTTTTGACTTCAGTAATGTATTTCATGTGACTGGAATTAAATCTCTTTAAATTTCCGGTCTTAATTTTCAAAGAATTGACAGTACAGTTTCCCGAACTGTATACTGCAGACATTTGTACATGATTCAGACTTTTGAAATCTCAGAATATGAACTTCCTTGTTTTAGAAGTAGATCGGTGATCTTGAAATCATATCCGTACATCCATTGATTGATTGATTGCATAGTCTGCTCCTTTAGCTTCCTGTAGGCTTTGTCTTTACATCTATTCTGGAGTAATGAAATGCAGGGCAATCAATTTTGATTCATCGATCCACGCATAGAATTCACCGACAAATACTCTTGGCCTGAAGGAATACTTATCACTTCATACTTGCAAAAGTTTCTTTGCTCCTTGAAATATCTTCGAGAAAATGGATCCTTTTCCTGAGATGGTGAGTGGTATTGTGAAAGTCTCTATCCACCGAAACAAGATCCTGGATTATGGTGGATTCTGGCGACAGAACTAGAGTACCCCTGCCATCTTTAAAGAAGTGCTGGAAAAATTGGAGGCCAACCATATTAAATCCTTTGTGGGTAAAGAACCTTGTTATTTTCATAAATATTTATTGAAGGTGCTTGCCTATAATTCCACGGTCACGGAGAATGAGATTTACTTCAATCTCAATGATGAGGAGTTTCATTTGACTGCTGACTATCTTGCTACAGAATTTGGGCTTAAGCAAGGTGGTATCCCGGTCAAATACTATCTTCAGTATGTCATAGGACCTGAGTGGTCAGCATGGAACCGGTGGAGGGTAGCGGAGGTCGGTTTCCATCCGACTGTGACTAGCAATTTCCTCAAGCCGCGTTACAAGGCGACTTTTGACATAATCAACCAGATGATAGTCTGCTACCCTTCTCAGGTTACTAATTTTTCACCGTTAGTATGGAAGGCTATGATGGCATTTGAGGATGAGGCTGACGTAGATTGGGCTGCTTTAATCTTCGATCGCCTGATAACTGCATTTTAGAATCTTCCTGAGATCACCATCCCATACGGCATGCAGCTGGGCTGTCTCATTGAGAAGTGGCTTCCTCTCCTCACGGAAGATGGAACCAGGTTGATTGCCATCGACTACTATCCTTCAAAATGTGCTTCCTCTTACTTTCCATAGATGTAGACTTCATGTATCTAGATTGTACAATGTATTCTCCTCCACATTATGAATAAATCAACGGTTTTTCCTTTTGTCTTCAGTAAACAACAAACAACGACAACTGTAATTGACTTAATCACTATCCTTTAATCTATACACTTTGACTGTGTGTAAAAATAAATCATCATCTCCTTCTCTTGAGATTCCAACAAACTCTAGAAGACCTAGTTTGATGCATAACTCTTTTAAACGAGCCTCAGGTAGCGGTTTGGTGAATATATCCGCTAGCTGGTCTTCAAAGTTCTAATATATTCCACCGAGACATCTTCCTTTTCAACGTGATCTCGGATGAAATGATGACGAATATCAATGTGCTTCATCCTAGAATGTAGAACTTGATTCTTCGAGATTGAAACTGTGTTGTTGCTATCGCAGTAGATAGGAACACATCCTGCATCTATGCCATAATCCTTGAGGTGTTGCTTTATCCAAAGCACTTGAGCACAACAGCTGGCTGCTGCCACATACTCTGCCTCTGTGGTTGATGTAGCCACAAAATGCTGTTTCTTGCTGAACCAGCTGATCAATTTATGTCCTAAAAACTGATATGTTCCACTTGTGCTCTTTCTGTCAATTCTGCAGCCTCCAAAATTTGAATCAAAGAATCCATTTAACATGATTCCATCAGTTTTGGGATACCAGATACCTAGAGACTTTGTACTCTTGAGATATCTTACAAATCTCTTTGCCGCATCCATATGGGACTTCTTAGGATTCGCCTGGAATCTTGCACATACTCCCACATCATAAGATATATCAGGTCGGCTCGCAGTTAGATACAGTAGAGACCCAATTATTCCTCTATAAGCTGTCGGGTTGATAGGTTCTCCTTCTTCATCTAGAGTGATCTGAGAACTGGTGCTCATAGGAATCCTTAGTGATTTTGTCTTCTCAGGACAAAATTTGTTGATCAGGTCTTGAGTGTACTTCTTCTGGTTTATGAAAATTCCTTCGTCAGGCTGATCAACTTGCAAACCAAGAAAGTATGTCATCTTGCCCATCATACTCATCTGAAATTTATTCTGCATCAACTGGGCAAACTTCTCACATAGCTTGGTATTTTTGCTTCTGAAGATGATGTCGTCTACATAGATCTGAACAAGTAGGATATCCTATCCATCATTTATTTTGAATAGTGTTCGATCTATAGCACCCTTCTCAAATCCATTTTTGAGCAGAAACTGTGAGAGAGTTTCATACCATGCTCTAAGTGCTTGCTTTAATCCATATAAAGCTTTCCTTAGCTTGTAGACCTGATTTCCTTGCTTGAAACCTGGGGGTTGTTCGACGTAGACTTCTTCCTTTAATTCGCCGTTGAGGAAGCCACTCTTCACATCCATCTAAAGAACTGTGAAGTTGTGGTAGGCTGCATACGCCAGGAATAGCCGAATAGCTTCGAGTCTGGCGACTGGTGCAAAAGTCTCATCGAAGTCTATTCATTTCCATTGTGCTTATCCCTTTGCAACCAATCTTGCTTTGTTTTGAACAATGTTACCGGTCTCATCTGCTTTATTCTTGAAGACCCACCTGGTACCAATCACAGACTGATGTGTAGGTCGATCTACCAGATACCACACATTATCGCGAGTGAACTTATTTAGTTCTTCTTGCATCGCGTTTATCCAGTCTTTTGATTGAGGAGTTTCTGTAATCTTCACTGGTTCGATCTGAGATAAGAAGCAAGACATCAGTGTTGTCCCTTGTCTGGTTCGAACATGATTTCCAATATCATCAAGGATGGCTTCTTTGGGATGATCTCTTAGCCAACTTGGCTTCTTAACAGGTACTGCTTCAGCTCGGACAACTGGATCTTCTGAACTGTAGGATGTTCCTTTTGAGATGATTCAGTAACAGATTCTGGAATTGTTTCTTTTTCTTCTTCAGAAACTTCTTCATCTCCTTGCTCAGCTGATTCTGCTTCCTTAGCATCCCCAAGGTCGACATCCTTAGTATCAGCTTGTTCTGCTTCCAAGACCGCTTTCTGTGCTTCATGGGGCTTCTTTTCACCTGGATCTTCTATGTTTATGGTCTTTGAGGCCTCATCGATGACATTTGCATCATCAGCCCTCTCGGCTGCTTGGTGTCCAGCCGAGGCAATTGGAGTCTCAGGGATATCATTCATAGATCTAATCAAAAGAACTGTTTGATTATGATTAAGATCACTCTCAGATTCCTCATTGACATCCTTGATCTCGTGATTCCTTAGAATCGGTTCTTGAAGTGTACTGCGCACTAAAGTAGCTTCATAAAAAACAACATGACATGTTATTTCCACAAGCTGGGTTGTCTTGTTGAATACCCTATATCCCTTATATGAAAGATGTCCATACCTAAGGAACACACCTTCATCAGCCTTTGGGCTGAAGGTATTCAACTTAAACTTCCCATTATTGTAAATATAACATGGAGAACCAAAAGCACGAAGATGAGCTATAGAAGGTTTACGACCATTGTAGATCTCGTAGGGGTTCTTGTGCTGCCGCGTGTTGAATGTGCTTCTATTCTATGTGTAGCAGGCTGTCATCAAGGTTTCCCCCCAAAATCCTTTTCCAAGGTCAATATAGGCCATCATGGTTTTCACTGCTTCTTTGAGTGTTCTATTTCTTCGCTCAACAAGACCATTTTGTTGAGGAGTTCTTGGCGCAGACTTCTCATGTCCAATCCCAATTTCAACACAGAAGTCCATTAGAGGTCCATTGCAGAATTCTATCCCGTTATCTGATCTTATTCTCTTAACTTTCACTCCTTTGTCATTCTGAAGGTGTGTGATCAGTTCTGGTAGCTGAACTTTGACTTCATCCTTGGATTTGAGCATCACCACCCACATGTATCTTGACTAATCATCAACAACCACCAATGTGTATCTTCATTTTCCAATTGTGGGTGGGGTGACTGGACCAAACAAATCCATGTGAAGCAGTTCCAAGATCCTCTATGTGCTCGATGTGACTGGTCTATTCTTGAAGGAGGCTTTCGTCTGTTTACCGAGCTGGCATGATTTACACACTCCTTCTTTCTGGAACTTCTTCTATGGCAGTCCTTCAACTAGGTTATGTTTCGCCAGATGTCAGATTGAGTTGAAGTTTAGATGGCTAAGTCTCTTGTGCCACAACCAGTTTATTCCTTCTAAGGAATTTAGTGCTATGAGGCATGTCCCTCTTTCTCCATTGGTTCAGTCTACATTGTATAGACCTCCTCTTCTGATTCCTCTGATTATGATCTTGTGAGTCACTTTGTCTATTATTTGGCATTTTGATTCTTCAAATCTGACAATATAGCCACTTTCACTTAGTTGGCTTATACTAAGAAGATTGTGCTTCAGATTGGTGACTAGAGATACGTTCTGAATGATAATTCCATTGTGCTCCACGCATCATTTCCCGATCACTTGTCCCGTGGCCTTGTTCCCAAAGCTGACTAATGCTCATTGGTACATTTCAAGGTTCCTGATTAGATCCTTTTCTCCTGTCATGTGAGCCGAGCATCCGCTGTCTAATATCCATGTCTTTGCCTTCTTTTGAGAACTTGGCCTCTGCAACACAGAAAAATTATTTAGGTCCATGTATCCTTTGGGGTCCTGCAACGTCAGTCTTGTGGATCCATCCTTTTGGTATCCACACTTGTTTCACTCTTACAGTTCGTGAAACAAAATCACTTTTCTGTGATTGATCTACCTTTCTTCTAGGAAAGTGTGTGCTTTGTGAATGCATGTTATGTGAAATTGAGGTGTGTGAACTCTTTCTAAAATGACTGTTCTGGAAAGAGTCTCGAGAAACTATTCTCGGGTGTGTAGCCATCACAGTCTTTTGAGAGTAGAATTGACTCGACTCAGGCCTCGAATAGGTGTTCCTCCTATTTGGTTGACTGTTATGACTGTGGTCTATCATAGCTCCTCGAAATTCTATCCCATTGTCGAATAAACTTCCTTGCAACATTTGCGTGTTGCTTAGTTGTTCTTGTTGGTAAAACTGGATTCCTTGCATATGAAACACTATGCTTTTCCAGTTTTAAGGAAGAATCATTTCTCCTCTCGATAGTTGGTTTCGATAGTTTTGAAACTTTGTCATCATACTGTCGAGGTGCCAGTTTACGGTCAGTTTTTGACCAGCATTTGGTCTTGACACCTTGCTTTACTGGTTATTTGAGAATGTCATTTCCTTTTCCAACCATGCGACCTGGACTAAGATTGGCTTTGACAGAGCGCAAGGGTGTTTTCTTAGTCCTAGATGTGGATGCATGCTTGCTCATAGATGTTTCATATTGAGGTTCTGAAAAACCAATTCCTCGTTTATCAAAGTTTAGTTTTTGAACATTCAAAATTTCATCTAATTTCTTAGAACTCCTTTTGAAAGAACATTCGCATTTGACAGGCTCAGTTTTCTTCAAGGAATCACATTCTTTTAAAATATTTTCAAAATTTTTAAGAAGCTTTGAATGTTCCTCCTTGAGTTTTTCTAGTTCGTCACTGAATGACCTCGTTCTTTCGATTTCATTGGTCAAAACTGAAATTTCTGATTTCAGTGAGGCATTTTCACTAATCACTTTATCTTTAATTTCGTGAAAAATTTCAAATTCTTTGATAATATTTTGAAAAGTGATGTCATCTGAGCTTGATTGACATGGTTCAGAATTATCATCAAAGCAAATAGATGTACTAGATGAGGGCAGATTTGTTGTTACCAGAATTTTGCCGTTTGAAGCGCTTTCTTCTTCATCATCGGTAACATCTCCATCAATCGCTACCATGAAGGCAAGGAGTGCTTCCTCATCTCTTTCATCTTCAAACATGCAGTATCCATCATCATGGTCCGGTACGTCTGGCACTTTGGTTCTTGTGAGCATTGCTTGGGCAATATCTCTGGATGCTCTCTTCTCGAACACCTTTTTCAATCTGTCTCTCTCCTCCTGAGAGACTAGGGGGCATACATACTTCAGATGATCTATAGAGTTGCACTCATAACATGTGCGTGGCTCTCTCTTCATAAACCTTTGCTCACTGGATTGTGCTTCCTTTTCCTTTCCTTTTGCCTTCTCGAGAAGCATGGTCAGGTTCCTCAGATGTTCCTCCAGTTTGGTCACTTACAGTTCAATTTCCTTCTTTGGAACTGTGTTGGAGGTGTCCTTCACTGGTGACGATTGATAGATAGTTTTCTCAAAGTAAACTGACCATTTTGAACGCCTTTGGAAGTCTCTCTTCATGAAGAATGCTGCATCACCATCAGCTGTTGAATTTGGAGTTCGAACAGCTTCATTTCTGTTCACTATCTGAATGTCCCATTCATGGGCTTGAAGTTCGGCGAACAATTCTTTGGTGGTCATTTTGGAGAGATCCATGGTCTTTAAACTGGTGGTTTTAACAAACCGGTCTTCCTTTGGCAATCTTGAAAGAATTTTAGCATTCATATTTGCAGCTTTTTCTTATTTTCAAAGGTTCTTCATCTCACTAATGATGGCATTAAACCTTGCTTCCATCGATTTGATTGTCTCGCCAGGTAGCATCTGGAAGAATTCATACTTCTCCACGACGACTTGTTTCTTGTTCCGCTTCATCGCTTTTGTTTCTTTAGTAAGATCGTTGATCCAATCCCAAAGTTCCTTGGCCGAGTTGTTCTCAACGAGTGCGTCCTGGAGGGAATTTGAGAGGGATTGTATGATCATCTCTTGTGCGATGAAATTGACCTGATGGCGTTTCTTATCCTCAAATGTCCAGTCCTCCATTGGTTTATCATGTACTCGACACCACTTGGATTTTCTCCTACCGCAAGGAGGACTTTAGGCATCTGAATCTTCAGAGGTCCATTCATCAAGACTTCATCCATCTCTGGATGTTGAGATCTTAGCTGAATGAGACACTTTTTCTTCCATACTTTAAACTTCTCTGGGTTGTACTTGGGAAGGCTAGGATAAGTCATCATTTTCTCAAAATAACCTACTCGCTAAACACACTTTATAAACAGTTAGAGTTTAAGGAAGTATGCATCCGGTCTTAAGCGACTCAAAACAGGACAGTCTAGAAAGACTGACCTGCGCTGATATCACTTGTTGGTCCCAGATCAGAGTACGTGTAATGTGCAGCGGAAGTATTAAAACAGTCAAATACACTCTAATTATAAGCAATTCAGTTTCTAATTAACACAGTTTTTGCTAAGCAGTTTTAGAAACACAGTTTATGTTAGCCAGTAGATTAGGTTAACAATTTTACAGGTACGAGCAATTAAAAGTTTATACACTTCAACAATTATATGATAAGTGTAGAAGGTTTCAAGATATAATTGAAAACTGTAAAAAGCGTAAAGTAAGTAAAGCTGTAAACGACACATGATATTTATAGTGGTTCGGAGCCTTAAGTCCTGCGTCCACTCTTTGGATATCAGATCCGGTAATTCACTAAGTTATGAAGATACAATCCTCACGATCTATAGCCAGTTGCTGTAGAAACCTCCGTCCACAGCACAATGGATCACTCGCCCAAGCAGTTGTACTTCACTCCTTCTTCAGTTCGTCGAAGGCTCTGCGTCTTCTCTGTGGACCGACTCAAAGTTGGACTGAGGACAAACCTCCCTTTTCTTTCTCCTGTAGGTTGGATGGTTGAGTTCTTCCTAGAACGTACACAGTTCGGCAGTTCCCCGTAATAACCTTCTCTTCCTTTGCAAGAGCAGGCTACTGTGTTCTTACCCAAAACAAAAACACCAAGAAAGTAGATTAAGTCAGCTGACTTAACCCTCGTGTACCAGAGGTCACACGGTGAATCTCGAATGGCTTCTTGAGCCGTAAATGCCTCGTGTTCAATAAATGAACCACATAGTTAATGCCTTCTTGCTTGAGAGCGTTAAACACTTTGAGCGTTAATTTCTGTAGATAGGCAAGATTAAATGTATCGAGATTCAAAGATGCAGAGGTTTTCAGATGAGCAAAGGTTTTTATGTCTCTATTGTTTCTGCTATTTATAGGTGGGAAACCAAAAAATAGCCGGTAGAGACATTAAGAAGGATGTCCAATCATAGTCCATCCTTCTCTGAAATAGTCGCTTGCCTATCTGTCTTTTCTGCTACAACGTCTTTCTTTTCTGAGCAGTTTGTACTTGTTGTGTCAGACGCCGATCAACGTTGTACGCCATTCGCAGCTGAGTATTTATCTGTCTTTTATCATTGATTTCCTTGAAGTTCTCCTGCGACTTGTTCGATATCTTGCTATATACGCATTCCTTGATGCCAAACTGTCTTGGACTGAAACTTCGTAAATAACCAAGCCTTAACAGGACAACCTGTCTGCGCAGTTTTTGTGAGACCTTCATTCTGCTCTGCTTGTCTTTGTCTTGTATGTTCGACAATTATTTCGTCTAAATGGCGTCTTCTTCAAAACTGTTCCATAGTTTTGATGGTTTCCTTCTTCCTAGACTATTACAACTCCATCATCCTATACAAGGATTACATGAGGTAATAACTCTATGGCCTAGACTTTGGTATATTGTTTTGACACATCAAAACATCAATTTAAGGTGGGATTTCTTACATCAACACCTAACACCTCCATTATTTACCGGAGTTTCTTGACATTGACTCCCTGATGATAAAGATAAACCTTTGTTTCTCTATGTCTAAGATTGAAAATGTTCTTGAGCAAAAGTGGTGAAATGACAATTTTAGTCCCTGCTATATGCGTGATGAAGAATTTCTGGCTACCATCTATCACCACATTAGCATAAAATTCTACCACTAGAAATGGATGAAACCTCCTTGGTTGGGCTCGCAGAAAATAAAATAACCTTTCCCTTAGTAGTTTATGACCCAACATCTTGATATCAAGACAGTCTTCCCTTAGACCGACTAAGTTTAAGATTTTCTTCTTCGTTACTTAAGCCGCCCTCCTTTGCTCCAGTGAAAGCTTTTTGGGATCAAAATGAAAGAGCTTAACAAATTTTGAATATGGTCTATCAATATAGATGACCAGTGGATGTTTTTGTCCCAAAGTGGATGATTCTCCGGTCGGCGTCTGCGATACTTTTGTCTTCTTCGGAGCCACGACTGACGATTGATGATTGACAAATAATGAAGGAATATATGTTGTGGGATTTAATGTGAAGATAACTCCCGAAAATATGAGAGCTTGAGGCTTTTAGAGAAGGCAAAAATGGTAAAGTGATGAAGGCTTTAACCGTCGATTCATTGAAGGCATAAATATGACAAAGGAATATAGATCGAACGACTCTGAGTAAGTCAACAGACACATGATCAATGGCTGAGAAAAGCTGTCAATTGAGATTGTATGTGACTGATCTGATGTGATGATGTACCTTTTACGTGGCATGAGCGGAATTGTCGTTGCCTGTTGAGCATTAAGTGCATCGTATCGGATACGAAAAATAGTGGATTTTGAAATCCTGCCTTTTGAACTTCTGTGCTGACTAAGAATCAGTTTCTAAACTGAGAGTTAGAACTCAGTTTAATTCCACTTCCATACGTCAAAATATTCTAAGTGTTGAAACCAAAACTTGGTTTTCTTCAACAAATCACTATGACCCACCATAATTCAGGAGAATTGGCAATGTTGTGGAAGCACATACTGAGTACTCATCCTTCATATAGAAACTTAGTTGGTAGTAAGTTTTGTCTCCTTTGTGGACATCTCTTGGAACGATCTTTACAACAGTTGGCTAGGTAGAGAACTTCATACTATGTTGCGTAGACACCACTCGAAAGGATTTTCTTCAAATATTAGCTAAGTATGATGTCTCGATGCTGGGTAATACACCAAGTTAGTGAAACTGAGAGTTTGAACTCAGTTTAAAACAACAACGATCGTCCTTCAACAAGTTTTCTTCTTCAATCTTCTCTTCTAATGGATTGTGTTAGAGACACCACTTGTGAGTAAGGAAGAATTTAGAGAAGATGAGCAAAACTGAGAGTCGGGACTTAGTTTGAGCAAAAAAAATAACTAAGAGCTTGGACTTAGTTTTATTCCGCATTTACTCCTCTTCAATCAAGATCATGTCGAATTACAATAAATTAAGTTTGATGCATAGCTCCTATAATCTGGTTTCAGGGAGTGGCTTGGTGAAGATATCCGCAAGTTGATCTCCAGTACAGATGTACTCTACGGCCACATCCTTCTTCTCACATGATGTCATATGAAGTGATGCCTTATGTTGATATGCTAGGTTTGGAATGGTGAACTGGGTTCTTCGTGATACACATTGCACTGCTATTGTCACAGTAGATCGGTACACACCCAGTTTTGATATCATAGTAAAGTAATTGTTTTATGATCCAAAGCACTTGAGCACAACAACTTGCGGCAGCAACATACTCAACTTCGGTTGTTGACGTGGCTACTGAATGTTGCTTCTTGCCAAACCAACTTACAAGCTTGTGTCCTAGGAATTGACATGTTCCACTTGTGTTCTTCTGTTCGATTCTGAATCCTCCAAAATCTGAGTCTGAGTAAGCATTTAGAGTAAGCTCATCTGTTTTAGGATACAAAATACCTAAGGATTCTATCCCTTTAAAGTATTTGTCTATTCTTCTGGCAGCCTCCATGTGCGATTTCTTTGGATTAGCTTAAAACCTTGCACATACTCCAACTGAGTAGGAAATATCTGGCCTACTTGCAGTTAAGTATAGGAGCGACCCAATAATGCCTCTGTACATGGTAGGGTTGACTGCTTCACCTTCTTCATCTAGATTGACTTGATCACTTGGGCTCATAGGAATCCTCAAGGGCTTGGTCTTCTCTGGACAAAACTTGCTAATGAAGTCCTTGGTATACTTCTACTGATTGATGAAGATTCCTCCTTCGGACTGAATTACTTGAAGACCTAGAAAGTAAGTGAGTTTACCTATCATGCTCATCTGGAAGTTGCTTTGCATAAGTTGGGCAAACTTTTCACACATCTTCAAGTTTCTGCATCCGAATAAAATGTTGTTGATGTAGATCTGTACGAGAAGGATGTCTGCTCTATCCTTGATCCTGAATAGTGTTGTGTCGATCTTGTCTTTCTCGAAACCGTTCTTGAGGAGAAACTGAGACAACTTCTCATACCAAGCTCGGGGTGCTTGCTTTAACACAGAGAGAGTCTTCCCAATTTATAAACTTGATTTACTTCTTCAAAGCCTGGGGGTTGTTCCACATATACTTCTTCTTTGAGCTCCCCGTTTAAAAAGACACTCTTCACTTCCATCTGGAAAACTGTGAAGTTGTTGTGTGCGGCATAAGCAAGGAAAAGTCTGATAGCTTCAAGTCTGGCTACTGGAGAAAAAGCTTCATCGAAGTTGATCCGTTCACATTGAGCATACCCCTTGTTGGGTTTTGTATATAGAAATCATTTATTACGATGAGTATACATTCAATGTTATTTCCTATCTGTTAAGCAAACTTACATGTGACTAACAATGGTATCCTCTTATCTCACCGATAGGGACGATCATACTGTGTGTTGTAGATCGCAGAAGACAGTATGATCACTTGAATTAGTGAGATATAAATATTATCACTACTGAGACAGCGTATGAGGATAAGTCTATCGGTGTAGGCTGCAGCATAGTCGTAAAGAACTGATCTGTTTTGATCACTTGATATGCTGGTACGTGCGGTTGCGTATTGATTGGACCACAGTGAGATGTATCCTCCTGTCTGACATCAGAGAATACAAGATCTCGATCTTGATTGAGTCCAAACCCTAATGAAGGTTCAGGGGTATGCATGGGTTGACTGTTGCTTTGACTTGCCATGGTGGAGAGCCTGAGTAACATGCTCGTATACCTACATCTTGGGTAGCAGCAGTTCATGTATTATAGCTTGAAACTGGAGTTAGGATACCATATCCGAGTAATAGGATGAGGACATTCCCTGATGAGCTCAATAATGTTAACCATGCTAAAGTCCTGCAGGCTGATTAAGTTTAAACACGAGAGATAAGGTTTGAGTGGTAATGCTCAGGAAAATAACAAATTAATTAATTTTGGAAGTTTGTCAGAAGCTCCAATAAATTAATGAATGTCTAGTAACCTTAAAATGAGCATTCTCAAGTAAATGCAGTCCGTTCTCATAAAATGGTAATAAAGGGGTAGGTCAGTATTATTTCTATGGTGAAAAAGAATTAATATGAATTAATTAATTGGGTCCAAGGTTGTGGACATGAGAATTAATTAATTCTTAAGCCCAATTTATTATTTGCATTAGGTCCCAAGTGTGGCCCAATTAAATATGTTGAAAGGAGCCAAATAGTTTGTTTGTTGTGCTATGAGGTGTTACAATTAATACGTAAGTGCACGTATGTCTAACAAGTAATATAGATCAAATTCCAGATATTGTAACATAGGGAGTGAAAGTGAGCCGTGCACATCATATTGTTTGCAAATAAAGTTTATGTTGTGAATTCCTAACTAGAATTGTAAATAAGCATATAAAATGAAACCAAGTAAGTCTAAAATGATCTACAGTTGTTCTTCCCAAATGATAATCATAAACACTTCGGAAATATGGTTTAACAAGGAGAGAAGACACACTTGGGTTGTCAACCTTTGTTTATCCACTTTTCTATATGCTAGAGAATAGTTCAAGCATCGCCTCTGCGTCTTGTAACCTCTCTTAAGTGCCTAACATGTTTTCACACTACTAGATCTGCATCACCTAGGGAGACCGAAAGGTCATCTAGTCTCTTACGAGCCTTAATTTCTTTGTATGTCTACACAAGAACCAAGGTCGATTATGATTTCCTAAGACTAGATATCCTTTCAATCTCCCTAGGTGAGATATTCCTTCCCACTATCGTGTTCAAGGAATAAAACATACCAAAACCATAATCAAACACCAGATTTGAGGCAAGAACAAACTCTAAAATATATTCAAGTAAACAAGCTAGTCAACAACCCAAGCATAAAGAGTTTAGCTCATGTTCGGAAATAGGAAATATAAAATGGTCATCAAGTTCATCTTCCTAACCATTCTCTACACAAAATACTTGCTTAAAATTAAAATGAATTCAAGACAAATCCCGGATTCCACAGTTTCAGCTCCAGCTTCGCACGAACTCCTTGCTTCTCTTGCACACACCCCCAATTGTCCATGTGTGTGTTATGTGTCCCTTGTCTGTTCTTTTTTAAAATATCTTCCTCTTTTTTAGTTCTACTCCATCTCTGCTCTACACGTGGCCCTTAATCCTGGCTTCCAACTCTGGTGGCTCACATGGTTGACACCTGTCCACTTTTTGAGACACAATTTGAAAAGTGTGAAGATCTTGTCAGCAGGTGGTCCCAGAATTGTTTCTTCGGAAGGTAAGTCATGCAGTTCCAATGTTGCAGCATCACTTCCTCTCGGCATGCTTTTGCTAGGCTCCAACATAATAAAATATGTGGCAACACTTAAACAATTCTTTTCAAAAACTCATAAATTAAACGAAACACCACCAAATAGACAAAGACAAGACACATCAACTAATTAACCTTACTTTTACAAATTATCTTACTTAATTGACCTAATTCTAGACATATTTAACTTAAATCAAAACAGAAATCATAACTCTTTACGATAGTTATCAGTCCCCCCAAACTTAAGATGTTGCTTGTCCCCAAGAAACAAAGACTCAAAAGAATAAAACAACCTATTTCATAAGTTCATGTCTCAAAACTTTCAGCCAACACCAAAGAAAACAAGAAGAAAACTTCACAAGTAGCTTATAGTTGATCAAGCTTCAACCACCACAAACTTACAAGTTTAATCAAAACATTTCAATCTAGTTTCCAAGCCAAATTCCTAAAATATTTCAGCATGATTGCTAACATGTTTCTCAAGCCTAAACTTAAATTCCGTTTTAATTCTAACGACCATCAATGTCACTATTTTTGACTACCTCTAAACATTAGCATGCTCTCCACTAATAGAACTCATACTGTACTTAGATCAAAAGGTCTTTATGAGCTTCTAATGTAAGGCTGTGGCTAAGGTAAGGAAATTATGGACAAAGTGACTAAAAGAATCAAGGGGCATTCTTTCGATCTTGCACCAAAATTTGACTTATTGAAACCACAAAAGAGGTACTCCAAACACCACTAAATCTCGAATTGAAAATTTTTCCTAGATGGATACATAATTCCATCTAATTTTTCTCTTTTTTTTTATTTTTTTATATATATAGTCATGCCACTCAAATGCTGCAGCATCATTTATTTACAACGAAATAGGAAAACACTGTACAGCATGCCACATATCCAGGGATTTCTAAATTCAAGCTAAACTTATCTTCTAAAATCTAAGTGCAGGAACTTACAAAAGGTTTCCTCTTGATTCGGGTTAGTGTATAGATCATCGGCTCACATCCTTTAAGGTTCATTTCAAACTAAAAGGCTTAAGGCTCAAATCAAGGTGCAAGAGTAAATAATGTGTAATGAAGAACATCGGCAAGCACAAAGATTAAAAGATGGCCTAAATCATCTCTTCGTGCAGTACTCGTTCTAATTTCGCCCCAAGCATGTTAACATTTCTAGGTAGGTGACACTTCACATTTTTCTCAAGAAAATTGAAGTAATGGCTAAGCTAGAGCATACATGTAGCTTGTCAAGTTTTGACACAAAAGACAGAACCACAGGACTTTGCGCACCAAACTAGATCACAATTCTAAGATTAAACTTAGAAATTTTGGGGGCTGACTCCCAATCAATCTAATTGCTACATGCTAATTCTCACAGAAACAAAAAAGATCATAACACACACACATCATCAAGCATGAGACAGGATAGTGAACCTAAAATATCATTCCATTTAAACATTACCCTAACACATCCATTCATCAAACACTTAAATACTTCAACCAAAACAACTTAAACACAAATTAACAAATCAACTAGACTATGGGTTGAAAAAGATCACCCAAACACCAAATTTAAACAACATAACTAAATAAAGTTTTTCAGAGAGAGTTTTAGAGTTGACCACAACTTATCAAGCTGACTAGCAGGCTTCTCCTTCATGGCCTTCACATTCTTCACCTATTTCAGCAATTCCTCATTCTGAAACTGCATTTCCAGCAACATTGTTTGCAGATCTCCAAATTCCTTGAGTAGCACAATCTGTTGCTCCTTGATTTCTTTCATTTCACCCTGCAAATCCTGTCTAAAGTCAATGTTAGCTTAAGCTGGTCCCATTCCCTCTTTCCTATGTGAAGCTTCGTTCCTTTGGCGCAGATATTTAACATTGAAGTAACTCCTCAAAACTTTGCACAACTCATCATTAAGGAATGGAACTCCAACTTTCTTGTATAATTCAGAAATTAGGGAGGGACAAACGTGAGGCCCTCGCTCATTGGAAGCTTGAAAACTGACTGCATCAACCATAAAGGGAGCAAAATCGATCGGGTCTCCTTTCAAGATAGCTGCCAACATGAGGATCCTGTCTTGGCTGATGTTGGTGTTGTGAGTTGTTGGACTAATCCTGTTCTTCAAAAATACAAGCCAGAGATTTTCTTCACCATGCAGGAATTTGGATAGCACATACTTGTTAACCTTGGCCTTATCGTTCCACCTGGCCCCAGGCATCCCCAACACGTGTAGAGCCTTATTAAGCTGCTCTTTTGTAGGTGCCAAGTACATCTCCATAAACTCATTAGGATCCGGTGAGTGGGTTCCAAACACCTCATGAATGGCCTCAGGGTTTAGTCGGACCTCCTTTCCCCTCACAATTGATACCAACTCATACTCCCTAGTAGTAGATTGCTCACAGTTTGCATAGAATTCCCTCACTAGAGCAATAATCAGAGGAGGTGGTGGAATCACAAAACTCTCCCATCCTTGCTGTTCAATTTGCTTGACCAGAGCCTTTGGCAGTGTCTTCAGATTTTTGAAGCCTCTCTCAATCAGCAGCTTTCAATCTCCCATAACCTTCATCCTTTCCTTGTGCAATTTAGATGAGAACTTGGGCAGGTTATCAATTTCTTCTGGAGTAAGACTCTCTCCTTCCACCACTTTTGTCTTTCCTTTTTTGATTTGTTCCTTCTTGCAGGGCTTCTCTCCTTTCTTTGTCTTGGTCACTTTCTCAGCCTCCTTCACAACAACAACCTTTATCCTCTTGCTCACCTATTAGAGTCTCATCTTTCTTTTTTCTCTTGTTGGTTTTCTTTTCTGGCTTCTCCAGTTCTTTCTCTTCTTCAGCTGGGTTGTCTTCTTCTTCATGTGGCTCTTCACTTTGATTCTCAGATTCTTCTAATTCATCTTCTGACTCATGCTCCTCGAATGCTGTAGCATCGCCTTCTTTCTTAGATTCATGCTCTGTCTCTGATCCTGTTTGTTCTTCATCTCTCTCATCTGAGGCTTGCTCCTCCTCTTCAGTTTCATGATTTGGCTCTTCTTTGATTGTTCGGTTTCCTTTGATTGAGTAGTTTTCTTCCTAGGTTGAGGTTTCTGTACTGGTTTTTTGGCACTTTCTTGACTGGAGTTGGCTTGTCCTTCTTTGAACTTGATGAGGATGCTGTAGGCTTCTTGGTTCCGACAACCTTTTCCTTCTTTTCTTCTGCATCGACATGCTCAACAGCATCCACCAAATTCTGTAAGGGATCATTCTTTCCTTTCTTAATCTTCTCCGGCTGAGTGCCCTTCTTTAATACTGGTGATGCCTCCTGTGGGATCTCAATAGGATTCTCTTCGCTTGTTTTTGGGAGTTTGAAATTTCTTTTGGCCACAGTAGCCACAACAGTATGACCAGATCTTTGCAATGCTTTGGTTGGCTTCTTTACATTGGCTGCAGAACCACCCTTCTTCTTTGGATTAGCCTTCGGCTGATTCGGGTTTCCCCTCTTTAGACTTGGTTTAGGGCTTTCATCTTCCATTCCTAATCTCCTTTTCCCTGGGTTTTTTGTTTTCATAGTTTGTATTTCTGCAACTCAACAAAATAAGATCATGAACAATATATTCGCTTTCACAGTTGACAGAAAATCTTCAACCCATCAAGACAACCAATTTTCACTACGAGTTGTTTCGGTTAAGAAACTACTCTCCCCCAAACATTATGCTCTAGTAAGATTCACAAAAAGTTTGACTCACAGACTCAAGAAAAATTAGGGAAAAAAGTAATCTCCTTCACATGAATTAGAATTTTTTCACATAACCCAGAACATCATCACACCAAACTCTCGGATACGTGTTGCATAACTCACTCTCGCCCTAAGAATAAACTACCCAACATAAATTTTTCCCTCACATGCTTTCCAGACACCAATTTAAAGAACAATTTCAACAAGCATTCAAGAAAGCATCACAGAATCACGGAATCATAAATTTTTGTTATCGTTAACTGAGCATTCATCCATGGTTACTCCGAAAATTCAACCAAAATGCAGAAGAAAAGTGAGAAAGAGAGTAGATACTTACAGTTTTATCGACTTCTTTGAACCTTTTACAAAATTTCTCTGCTCTCTTCTTCACATGAATGCTCAATGAGGCTAATAACTTTTGAATTCAATAATAAACTCACAGGCTTGTTTTAATATTGAAAACGGTTAGAAACCCTTCAATTTCCTTTGAAAAGACACATTATAAAATTTGAATTCGTTAACCACCACTAACCGCCTGCAAAAGGTAATTTCCGGCCTCCTTACGTCATCCTGCAGTTGCTCAATGGGTATTTTCCATCCACGTGCCTTTCCTGCCAAAAACTACTGTGTAAAATTCCAAAGGCAGTTTCCTTATTTTTTTTTATTAAAGTATATTTCCTTACTAAACTATTCTAAACTCGAATTTTAAAACAGGAAACATAAATTTAAAACCAACTTAATGCAGAAAATTTAATCTAACTAAGAAACAAGAACATGCTCTTTACATGCTACAGCAAAGAAGACATATTAACTAATACTAAAAGAATTTAACAAAAGAAATTGCAGCATATTTAAAAGTTTCTCCCTGAACCAAGATGAACATCTTCATTGAAACCTCCCATTGGTTCAAGATTCCTTGTCTTAAGGCTCTTCCACGTGGATGGAAGCCTTTTCTCTTTCTATGTTTCCACCAAAATAGTGCTTCACTCTGGCTCCATTAACCTTGAATGTTCCTCCAGTGTTTTCATCTCTAAGATCCATAGCTCCTCGTGGATAAACTTTGACCACTGTGAAAGGCCCTGAACAACGAGACTTGAGCTTCCCTAGGAATAATCTAAGCCTAGAGTTAAACAGCAGCACCTTCTGTCATTCTTCAATCTTTTTATCCAAAATCTTGTTGTCATGCCATTTTTCACTCTCTCCTTATACAGCTTGGCATTTTCATAGGATTTTAGTCTCAATTCATCTAACTCATTAAACTGCAGCAACCTTTTTGCACCACTAACCTTATGATCAAGGTTCAATTTTCTGGTTGCCCAATAGGCCTTGTGTTCCAATTCCAAAGGTAGGTGACAGGCTTTTCCAAAGATCAGCCTATAGGGTGACATTCCCAAAGGAGTCTTATAAGCAGTCCTATAGGCCATAAGTGAATCATCTACGTGTTTATACCAATCCTTCCAGGTGACATTCACCACTTTCTCCAAAACACTCTTCACTTCTCTATTTGAAAGCTCTGCTAATCCATTGGTCTGCGGGTGATAAGCTGTAGACACCATGTGAGTGACATTGTACTTGGATAGCATTGCTGACAAGCTTTTGTTGATGAAGTGAGTGCCATCATCACTAATTATGGCTCTAGGTGTACCAAATCTGGTGAAAATGTTCATGTGAAGGAACGTCATGACTGTGGCTGAATCATTGCAGGCACAAGCACAAGCCTCGACCCATCTGGATACATAATCTACTACCAACAGATTATATTCATTCCCAAAAGACATTGGGAAAGGACCCATAAAGTCCATTCTCCAAACATCGAACAACTCTACCTCTATAATATTATTCAATAGCATTGCATTATTGGTAGGCAAATTTCCAACTGTATGACACCTATCACAATTTTTCACCAACAAATAAGCATCCTTAAACACTGAAGGCCAAAAGAATCCTGACTGGAGAACCTTTGCTGCAGTCCTCTAACCACCATAATGCTCCCCGTATGCTCCAGCATGGTTGTATGCCAAAATTGACTCCATATCCTTCTCTGGTACACACCTCCTAAAAATTTGATCTGATCCCAATTAATACAAGATTGGATCATCCCAGTAGAAGTACTTCGTGTCATGAAGGAACCTCTTCAGTTGCTGACCATACATCCCATAAGGTTTCCTTCCACTTGCCAAGTAATTTGCTATGTCTGCATACCATGGAGCTTCTTCTGCACAACTCATCAACTGCTCATCTGGAAATTTATCATTGACCTGCTCACCAACATCTTCTCCATAGGGGTTTTCAAGTCTTGAGAGATGGTCTACTACTTGATTCTCAGTCCCCTTCTTATCTTTGATTTCCATATCGAACTCCTGCAACAACAGTATCCATCTTATCAACCTTGGCTTGACATCCTTCTTTTCCGTCAAATACTTTATTGTAGAATGGTCTGTATATACAATTATCTTGGACCCTACTAGGTAAGATCTGAATTTATCAAAAGCAAAGACTACAACTATCAATTCCTTCTCTGTAGTTGTATAATTCCTTTAAGCTCCATCAAGTGTTTTACTTGCATAGTAGATCACTCTAAAGATCTTATCTTTTCTCTGCCCCAGAGCAACCCCCAAAACATAATTGCTAGCATCACACATCAATTCGAATGGAGAATTCCAATCTGGAGGCTGCATTACTGGTGCAAAAACCAATGCAGATTTCAATCTAAAAAAAGCTTCCTCACATTGTGGAGAAAATTCAAACTTCCTGTCCTTCTCAAGCAATTCAGATAGAATCTTAGCAATCTTGGAGAAGTCCTTTATAAACCTTCTATAAAAACCTGCATGCCTGAGGTAACTTCTGACTGCCTTAACTGAATTTGGTGTAGCCGTCTTATCTATGATTTCAATCTTAGCTGGATCAACTTCCATCCCAACCTTTGAAATTTATGTCCTAAAACAATACCCTGCTGCACCATAAAGAAGCATTTTTCCCAATTTAGTACCAGCTGGGATTTCTCACAAAGTTTCATAACCTTCTCTAGGTTGCCCAAACATGCATCAAAGTCTTCCCCAAATACTGAAAAGTCATCTATGAAGATTTCTAACCCATTATCTATCATCTCTAAAAATATAGCAAGCATGCAACGCTGAAAGGTTGCTTGAGCATTACATAGCCCAAAGGGCATTCTCCTAAAGGCAAATGTCCCATAAGAACATGTAAAAGTAGTTAAGCTCTGGTGTTCTGGGGCTATAACCATATGGTGATACCCCGAGTACCTATCAAGGAAGCTGTAAAATGCTTGTCCAGCTAACTTATCTAGCATGTGATCCAAAAATGGAAAAGGAAAGTGATTATTCTTTGTTGCATCATTCAGCTTCCTGTAGTTTATGCAGATTCTCCATCATGTCATAGTTCTGGTTGTTATCATCTCGTTGTTTTCATTCTGAACTACTGTAACTCCTCCCTTCTTAGGGACACACTGCACTGGACTTACCCAAGAACTATCAGAGATGGGGAAGATGATCCCTGCATCCAACCACTTGATAACTTCTTTGTTTACCACTTCCTTCATGTTAGGACTCAACCTCCTCTGTGGTTGAATAGAATTTTTGCTCCCTTCTTCTATCAAAATCTTGTGCATGCAGATTGTAGGGCTTATCCCCTTGATATCAGAGATAGTCCACCCTATTGCTCGTTTATACCTCTTAAGTAACTCTAACAAACTCTGCTCATTCTCTTCCTTAAATTGGCAGTTATAATAACTAGAAATGTATCTGAATCACCCAAATAAACATACTTCAAATGGGCAGGGAGAGGCTTCAAAGTCAGTTCTAGGGGTTCTTCCAAAGATGGCTTGGATTCCTTCCTCTCTCTGGATAACAAATCCAATGGCTCAAAATGTTGCCTAACTTCCCCAAAATTTTGCCCTTTCTCTACCCATTCTATATCTTCATCAGGTGACTGTTCACTGTCATAATTCTTTCCAGAGTAATTTTCTAAAACAAATTCTTCTATTGCCGAATCAAGAACTCCAACAGAAAAACAATCTTCTAAATCATCAGGAACCTTGAAAAAGTTAAAGTAGCTTGTTCATCTTGTACCCTCATAGTCAATTCCCTTTTCTCTACATCAATTAAAGTCCTCCCTGTGGCAAGAAAGGGTCTCCCTAAGATGATAGGTACCTCTCTGTCTGTTTCATAATCCAAGATGATAAAATCTGCAGGGAATATAAATTTATCCACCCTCACAAGCACATCTTCTATTTTTCCTTCAGGGTGTACAGTAGATCTATCAGCAAGTTGTAAAGATATAGTTGTTGGTCTGGCTCCTCCTATGCCCAACTTTTGAAATGTTGACAGTGGCATTAAATTCACACTAGCTCCTAGGTCACACAGAGCACTGCCCACATCTCGGCCTCCAATGGACAAGGAATAGTGAAACTTCCTGGTTCCTTGAGCTTGGCTGGAATCTGTCTTCTCAGAGGTCCACCTACTTCTTCAAAAAGTGAGAGTGTTTCAAAATCTTTCAATCTCATCTACTTAGACAAGATGTCCTTTAAGAATTTCACATAGGTAGGCATCTGCTCAAGTGCCTATACCAATGGAACATTGATGTGAATTTGCTTCAGCATTTCCAAGAAATTTTTAAACTGCTCCTCTTCTTTTTGCTTCTTGAATATGACTGGATATGGTTGAGGTGTTACATAGTCATACTCATCCAAACAAGATTTCTTCTTAGTTTTGGTTGTATTTCCCTCAGAATCTTCCACAATTTTCTCCATAGGGTCTTTTTCCATTCTTGTTTCAGGGATTACCTCTTCATTCACTATTTTTCCTTCAAGGGCTTTTCTTTGCTTGCAGCAGATCCTGAAGATGATCCTTCTCCAACTTCCTGATGTACAACTATTGTTGGTCCCAGATCAGAGTCGTCGTGGTGAATAGCAAGCAACCAACACACACGAATGCAACAGAAGTTTAAATATTATCTTGCACTTAAGTTCTTGAAAATTTCTTAGCTCGAGGTAGAAATTAGGGTTTCTTTCAAGCAAATACTCTAGCAACTATCGTTGCTAGGTTTCAAATCACTACACAAACAATATGTAATAAAATAGTAAAGAACAACACACAATATTTATAGTGGTTCGAAATAATAGATCTACGTCCACTCCTTAACCGTATCACTAAGAATTCACGAAAAAGATATTGAAGTACAAGGATTTGCCGAACACTTGTAGCAGGTAGTTAACCTTCGACCTAGCCACTACAAATCTATCCTCCGATGCTTCAATCTTCTAGTCCGCAGCTCCGGCCAAGTCAAGGGCGCACCTTCGTAAAACCTGTCCTTCGTTGTAATAGAGATTTTAGAGTTCTCTCCGAACTTTGTCTGGTTTTGTGGCTTTTGCCCGTGAGAGTCTATCTCTTTTTAGATATGTGACTGCTGGATGCTTCCTATGATTGGAAGGTATCCCAATGATTGAAGATTCTTGAGCAAAGTCAAGGAATCTACTGAATGTAGTGTCAGATCTTCAAGTGGGGGACACTACAGTTGTTGAGAGCATTGAATGCTTTTAGTCTCGTGCTCTCAACTGACTACTTTCTCACTTTTTGCTTTGTCTAAGGAATCTCACTGTAAAATGCCTTTTCAGATTTGGTTGAAGTTCCTTAGTTTGTGAGTTATGAAAGCAGTTGTTGTCTCTCTGTTTGGGCTTCGTCTTTTATATCTAGAGATTCAAACTTTGAATCTGTAGACCCATTAGACATAACAGCTTCTTCATCCAAAAGGGATTCAACTTTATCCGTCCTTTTCGGCGTCGTACAGTACTTTCCGACCTACTTCAGGAAAGCTTTTATCCTTTTACTGTACCTTTGTCAGAACGGTAGTATTTAGAGATCGTTGCTAGATATTTTCTTTGTTTAGCATTCTCGGAGAATGCTGGAACGATCTGCTAAGTCTCTTGATTGTTATGCTTCTTCTAGCAATCCGCTCTTCAATCTGCGGACTCCTTTAGAAGTTGTGTATTAGCATATAGGTCTTGACTGTTGATTGCTATTCCTTAGCAATCTACTTGTATGCTAGCGAATGCTATCTCCTTTAGCATTCTGCTACCTTTTGCTTCCGACTAGCAGTCTCTTCCTTAGCATATGATCGCTAACTCCTTAGCAATCATTCTTCTTAGCACTTGACCGCTATCATCTCTAGCAGTCATTCTTGTCTGCTGATTTCTCTAGCAGCTACCATCTGCTGAGAATTCCTCTAGCATCCCGAAGTTGCTTGACTTGATTTTCTTCGTTCCATTTGCTGAATCTTTGAGCAATCTTCTCAAGCACTTCCTAATCTCTTACAACTCGATACTTTTCCTAAACAGGACATTACATAGGAGTTGCTAGACTATGCTAGATTCAGCAATGATCGACCAACTCTACTAAGGCTTTGATTCAACAAAACCTTTTTACAAATTTTGATCTAAGGGAGGAATTTACAAATAATTCCCAACAACTATCTTTTCCTCAAATTGCTTCTCAATTCTTAGTGTGACAACCATGCATTATTCTTTTCCTCCAAGTGGATTCTCAGTATTGCTAGGCAAGGTGCTTTGTGGCTTGCTTTTTCAGTTTATTGTAATGCTGCTCCTTTGTTGCAGCATTATGATTTCCTTGTCAAGACCAAGAGAAGTTGGGATGATTCCTCCATCCAATGTTGTAAGTGTTTGAATAAGGATTGTTACTCTGATGGTGTTGATTCTTGTTTCCCATATAACAAACTGAAGCTGGTTCGATGGACAATCCTCAAATTGGTGTCCTTCCCCACAGTAGATACATCTCAAAGCCACTGCAGATTCTAAAGGTACTGAAGTAGCCATGACCTGGCTAGTGTTCTTCTTTATGTTCTTCATAGTTGCTCCCAGAGCCTCCATTTGTGCTGTCAGAGTAGTAAGGAGATCTTTTTCCAAAATACCAGCCACCTTTGGAGTTGAAATTGCTACAACTCTTGAATTTGACCAATAGTAGTTGTTTGCAGCAATTTTGTCCAGAATCTCTCAAGCTTCATTGTAAGTTTTATCTAACAGTGCTCCTCCAGCAGATGCATCTACAACCATCCTTGAATTTCAACTCAGACCATTGTAGAAAGTCTCAATTTGAATACAATTGGTATTCCATGGTTTGGACATCTTCTGAGCAGCTCCTTAAACCTTTCTAAAGCTTCACTAACAGATTCATCTTCCTGCTTGAAAGACATGATAGTGTTTCTAAATCTCGCATTTCTAGTTGGATGGAATTATTTCATCAGAAATGTCTCAGCCAGCTTGTTCCATGTTGTAACAGACCCTGGTGGAAGATCAGTCAACGAGGTTTTAGCATTGTCCCTCGGAGAAAAGGGAAACAATCTCATCCTCAAAGCCTCTGGAGTTACTCTCTGTAACTTGAATTTATCACAAACCTCTAGAAAATACCTCAAATGTAAATGGGGATCTTCAGTAGCCATTCCCCCAAACTGACCCAAACTCTGTAGCATTTGAAATATGACAGGCTTCAATTATAAATGTTGTACCACCATTGCTGGTCTAACTACTTTAGGATTAAACTCATCCAGCCGTGGGGCTATGTATTGCCTGATAATTCTGTTTCTGTCATCAGCCAGGGCTACCACATTCTCTGTATTTCCTTCTCCATTTCCACCACCAGGTGGGTTTGCTTCTACCATCGTCTTAATCCTCTACTTTCTTTGATTTCTTCTAAATGTTCTCTTAATTTCTCGATCAAGTGGGAATAATTCTTTTTCAACTGCCTCACTCATACACAATTAGCATCCCTACAATTACAGAAAATGTTTAGTTTTCAGCAACTTCAGTCAACTAAATATGTATTCAGAACCGAGCAATATAATAGCATTCAGACTTAATATCAATCACTCCCCGACAACGGTGCCAAAAACTTATTTGTTGTGCTATGAGGTGTTACAATTAATACACAAGTGCATTCATGTCTAACAAGTAATATAGATCAAAGTCCAGATATCGTACCCAAGGGAGAGAAAGTAAGTCGTGCACATCATATTGTTGCAAATAAAGTTTATGTTGTGAATTACTAACTAGAATTGTAAATAAGCATATTAAATGAAACCAGATAAGGCTAAAATGGTCAACAATCGTTCTTCCCAAATGTTAATCATAAACAGTTCAGAAATATGGTTTAACAAGGAGAGAAGGCACACTTAGGTTGTCAACCTTTGTTTATCCACTTGTCTATATGCTAGAGCATAGTTTGAGCATCGCCTTAGGGTCTCGTAACCTCTCTTAAGTGCCTAGCATGTTTTCACACTACAAGATCTGCATCTTTCTATCAATATTCATATGTCTATGCAAGAATTAATGTTCAAATGCAAATAATCAGAACATGGTCTCTTACAAGCCTTAATTTCTATGTATGTCTACACAAGAATCGAGGTCGATTATGATTTCCTAAGCCTAGATCTCCTTTCGGTCTCCCTAGGTGAGGTATTCCTTCCCACTGCCGTGTTCAAGGAATCAAACATACCAAAACCATAATTAAACACCAAATTTGAGGCAAGAACAGACTCTAAAATATATTTAAGAAAATAAACTCATCAACAACCCAAGCATAAAGAGTTTAGCTCATGTTAGGAAATATAAAATAGAAAATGGTCTTCAAGTTCATCTTCCTAACCATTCTCTGCAAAAGATATTTGCTTAAAATTAAAATTAATTCAAGACAAATCCTGGATTCCACAATTTCAGCTCCAGCTTCGCATAAACTCCTTGCTTCTCTTGCACGCACCCCCAATTGTCCGTGTCTGTGTTATGTGTCCCTTGTCCGTTCTTTTTCAAAATATTTTCCTCTTTTCCGCTCTACCTCATGTCTGCTTTACACGTGGCCCTTAATCCTACCTTCCAACTCTGGCGGCTCACATGGTTGACACATGTCCAGCTTTTGAGACACAATCTGAAAAGTGTGAATATCTTGTTTGCAGGTGGTCCCAGAATTGTTTCTTCAGATGGTAAGTCATGCGGTTCCCATGCTGCAGCATCACTTCCTCTCGGTATGCTTTTGCTAGGCTCTTGCATATTAAAATCTATGGCAACACTTAAACAATTCTTTGCAAAAACATATAAATTAAACTAAACACCACCGAATAGACAAAGACAAGACACACCAACTAATTAACCTTACTTTTACTAATTATCTTACTTAATTGGCCTAATTCTAGACATATTTAACTTAAATCAAAACAAAAATCATAACTCTTTATGAGAGTTATCACAACAGATTAGGGTTTGCAACCCTAGGTCTATAAATAGACAGTTCTCTCTCACAGTTGATATCAGCATTTAAATCAGTTGAAACCCTGGAGAGAGAGAGAGAGAGAGAGAGAGAGAGAGAGAGAGAGACAGAGAGAGAGAGAAGTGGGCGGCACCTCTGTGTGTTTGGGAGGAGGAGAAACTTGACTCTGGCTAACACATTCACAGTCCTGTGGAATCCTCAACACTAGCAGGATTGAACAACATTGGGATATAGATCTGAGGAACAAATTTCTTCCCTTCTCTTTTCTATGATAATTCTTGAAATTAGATCTAGTTCTAATTTCTGTTTCCACAGTTTTAATCAAATCGCTTGGTTGAATCAAGGGATTAGAATTCAAATGCAAAAGATCGAATCAGACCTTATGGAGTTAAGGTAAATTCGGAATCCACCGCATTAAATTCATAGGAGCATGCTATGGTTTAATCGTTGTTTTAATTGCTTTCAACATCCATGAAGGGTTTGAGTTTATTTAGATTTGGTGGTTCGGTTTGCCAGGAATCCCTACACCCCTTTCCTTCAAGCTTTGCTTTATTCCTTATTATGTTCCCTTTTTCATCTCTATTGTTCATGAAGACCAATTTGGTGCCAATAATTGACTGATGATTTGATCGATCCACCAAGTACCATACTTCATTTCTTTTGAACTCAGCAAGCTCCTCCTGCATGGCGTTAATCCAGTCAGTTGATTTCAGAGCATCCCCAATCTTCGTGGGTTTTGATTGTTGAGAGATAAAACAAGTAAGCAATGCACTTCTTTGTCTTGTGCGAATTAAGTTTGCAACATTGTCTAGCACAACCTCCTCGGGATGATATCTCAACCATTTTGGCTTCTAGCATTGAGTGACTTCTATAGGTTGAACGAATGCTCCAGGATACTCAGTACTGTCTGCTCCTAATACTGGAACTTGAACCAAGGTTGATTCCATAATAGCTAGATCATCTGGAGTAGGAAGTTGATCTTCATCTCCAATAGTGACTTCCACTATCTGCGTTACTTGGTTTTCTTGGCTCACTGCTAGTTGAACCTCTAATGGATGAACATCTTCATCTTCAGGTAAGTCAGCTTGGGTAGGCAACTTAGTTTGATCTCCAAACTGAGCTTTGTTTTGATCTCCTGAGGTTCCCCCTTGATTGATGCCTGTAGTTATTATTAGTGAACCAATGGCCTCAGCAAGGTCAGTTGCATCATCGGCCTTGTCCTCTGGAATACTTGAATATTCATTCACAGATCTAGCATGAGAAACTTCATTAGGATTTACTTTATAAGAACTAAGTTTCTCACGGCCATCTTTGATCTCGTGATCATTAAGTTCCAAGTCCTTTAAGGTCATGCACACTAAAATAGACTCATAAAAAACAACATAACATGTTACTTCCACAAGTCTGGTTGTCTTGTTAAGTACTCTATATCCCTTGTATGAAGGGTGTCCATACCCAAGGAACACACCTTCATATGCCTTGAGACTGAAAGTATTCAACTTAGACTTTCTATTGTTATGGATGTAACATAGAGAACCAAAAGCACAAATATGAGCTATAGTAGGCTTGAGACCATTGTAGATTTCGCACAGGGTTTTGTGATGGCGACTGTTGATAGTGCTTCTGTTTTGTGTATAACATGCCGTCATCTAAGCTTCTCCCCAGTAGCCTTCCCTTAAGTCAGCTTCAGCAAGCATAGTCCTAACTGCCTCATTGAGTGTTCAGTTTCTTCGCTCGGCAAGACAATTCTGCTGGGGCGTTCTTGAAGCTGACTTCTCGTGAGCAATGCAAGCATCAGCACAAAAATCCATTAGTGGAACATTGTAAAACTCAGTCATGTTTTCTGATCTGATTCTTTTCATGGTGATTCCCTTGTTGTTTTGCTCTTGAAGGATGAGTTTTGGTATTTGATGCTTCACTTCATCCTTGTTTTTCAACAGCCTTACCCATGTGTATCTCAAGTAGTCATCTACTATTACGAGAGTGAACCTCTTTCCTCCAATGGTAGGCGGCTTGACTGGTCCAAATAGATCCATGTGAAGTAGTTCAAGGATCCTATCTGTTCTTGTTGTGATGGTGCGATTCTTGAATGAAGCTCTAGTTTGCTTTCTCATCTTGCATGCTCTGCAGACACTTTCTTCATTCCTAAACCCTACTTGTGGCAGACCTTCCACAAGCTTGTGCTTGGCTAAGTGTCTGATCGATTGGAAATTCAGGTGGCTAAGCCTCTTATGCCATAGCCATTTGACTCTTTCTTGGGATGATCTTGTTGCGACAAGGCAAGTGTCAGGCTTTCTGCTCTCCCAATCCACAAAGTAGAGACTTCCTTTCTTCATTCCCTTTACTACAGTCTACTTAGAGTCATTATCGTTGATCAAACTGTCATATTCAGCAAAATTCACCTTGTACCCGGATCGAATAAGCTGGCTAACACTCAGCAAGTTGTAGTTGAGGTTGGTGACTAATGATACGCTTTTGATGGTGATTTCATTAGCATCCTTTGTCGATTACTCTCCCCTTTGAGTCATCTCCAAAACTTACTAGGGGTCCTCTCAACATCTTCAAGTTTGAGATAGTGAATGCTATTTATATGCATGTTGGAAGGAATGTGGTGTGTGTGTGAAACCTTGCCAGAAACCGAGTTTCCTGGAGGCTAAGTTTCTTAAACCTATGTTTTGGTTAGGTTCTCAAAAACCGAGTTTGGGGTGTGTAGTCTTCCTAGCCCTTGGTATGGAAAAATTATTGGGCTCAGACCTCGTATAGGTGTCCTTCCTATACGGATAAGTTTTCTTCTCATAAGAATTATGAGTAGGGAACCTCGAATACCTAGAATCTAGAAATGATACTCACTTAATATAAAGATCCGCTCTTGCTACTAAAGTGGATTTCCTCACATTAGAAACAATCTTCTTGACCCACTTCTTAGGCATAGTAGGTTTTTCCTTAGGTTTATTTGACTTGTATGTCAAATTATTTTTAAGCTTGGGGGCTGGAGTAAGTTTTGAAACTGACTTCTTCCCTTTGCCCTGATTAGCCACTGAGGAGTCTCTGTCTATACTGATTGCTCCCCTGCCTAATAGCTTAACTTCTAAGCTTGAGTCCTTTTTAAAATGATTATTAGAAATATTTCTAGTTTCAGAAGTTAATGCATGATTTCTCAAAAAGTTTTCCAAAAATCCTAGTCCTGATTTATTAGATGGATCTCGTTGTAAACTTAGGTCTTGCGAAACTTTGCTATTGCTAGAATAAAGTTAGGAAATAAGTTTTTGATCACTAGAAATTTTTCAGTTTTTGAGATTCGTATTCTTCAGAAAGTGATTTAAAATTTTCAAGTGAAATTGAATGCTCCTCTCTAAGCTTGGCTAGCTCATCATTTATTGACTTCGATCTTTGGATTTCCTCAGTCAGTTTTGAAACTTTATGTTTCAGTGAGACATTCTCGCTAGCTAAAACATTTTTTAATTCGTAAAATTTGGAAAATCCTTTATTTAAAATTCGAGGGTTACGTACTCTGAATCTGAGCAATAAGATTCAGAGTCCTCTTCAATGCAAGCTATAGGAATAGAAACTGAGTTTGAAGTATTTACCAAGTTTTTTTACTCAGCTTCAGTTCCTTTTTCTTCTCCAAGCTTGGCCATCAACGCCAAGAATGCTTCCTGCTTTGCCTCATCATTGAAGTGTTGTAGCCATCATCATTATCTGAGATGTCTGGTACCTCGGTTCTGGATAGCATGGCATTGGTGACAGCTCTGGAAGATTTCTTATCGAATACCCTCTTCAGGCGTTCCCTTTCCTCGGATACCATCGGGCACTCATACTTGAGGTGATTGGGGGAGTTTCACTTGAAGCATGCCTTGGGAGGTCTCTCGCTGAATTTTTGTTCACTGGGTAGTGAACCTTCATTCTTGGCTTTGGCTTTCTCAAGAAGCTTTGTTAGCTTCCTTATTTGCTCCTTAAGCTCAGCAATTGAGCTCTCTTCCTCCTTCTTCTGGTAGGAAGGCGTTGGCGCTGACTTTGATGTAGAGGTCGGTCCAGTTGATTTGTCAGCTTGGGAAGGTTTCTGAGGCCTACTCTTGAACTCTCCTTTTGCAAAAAGGGTGTTGGTCCCGGTTTATCAGAGTGTATAACGTTACGCAGCGGAAATATTGAACTTATAAGTCTAACTTGCACTCTGTCCTGCTGGTTGCTTAGCTGACTGGCTGACTGACTGGTCAGCTGATAGCTCAACACTTAGAATATTTTAAGCCTAGTTTGCACAGTTATCAGTTTTCAGATATACACCAGCACTTGAGTGCTGGGTTTCAAATACAAATTTAAATACTGAAAGCAGATAAAGGCAAAGGATTTTTATAGTGGTTCGATCAACTGATCTACGTCCACTCTCCAGTCGACTCACTGGAAATTCACTATAAGAGTAATCCGGTACAAAGTTCCTACGATCTATCTCCAGCTGGTAGATGCCCCGTCTACCAGTCCACTGGATCAACCGCTCCCGGTCCTTGTCCTTCTTCAACTCTCGTCAGATGGATGGAGTGCGAGCACGTCACTTCAACCTCCTCCTCTGACTAGTTGGGTGTTGAGTTCTCCCAAGAACGTAAATCCTCTACGGCAAACTGCCCGTAATAACTCAAGAGCTGGCTGGCTCTAGAGCTGCTATGTTCTTCCTCAGAAAGAGAAAGAACACCAAGTGAGGTCTAAACTTACAAGCAGGAAGCTTGAAGTCTCGTGTTTGAAAGATATCAACACACGGAAAAGCTTTAAAGAAAGCCTCGAAAGATGCTTGCTTGCTTGCAATGAATGTTCGTTCTTTCGGTAGTTGGAGAGTATTGAATGTTCAGGATGCAAGCGTGTAAGCTAGCGTGCAAGCGTCTTAAATGTTGGTAGCTCCGACCTATTTATAGACGCAGGATCCCATTCAAATTTCTAGCCGTTTGGACACATCCGGAATGGGTCTCTGTCCTCGGATGTACTTCAGACGGCGGCAGGTAGGAATTTCAGGAAAACGCCATACCTGTGTCTGCTTTTTCTGACACAGACCTCTTTGTGTCAGAACGGCATTATTTCCTCAGTACGAGGAATCGCAACTGGTGTCTTGAACTGATAGACTTTAAGGTATCCTCCCTTAAAGTCATACTTTGTCAGTATATTCCTCAGACGAATCTTCTTTTTGTCTCTAAGACTCTGGGAGAGCGAATCTTGAATTCTGCTGGTAACATCCGACTGGTAGATCGTACAGGTGATCTAGTGCTGGCAGTCTCTGCTGGTGACTTACGCTGGCACAATCTAAGTCTACCAATATGTCTGGATGTTAACTCTTGGAATCTCCCATGACTGGTGGCTTCACCGCTGGTGAATAGTGTCAGCCAGAACACGTATTCTGCTGGTAGGATTTGTCAGCCTCCTGCTGGTGAAATCCTTCCAACTGGTGAACAGTAGCCAGTCATTAGCTCTTGACTCCATGCAGATGAACAGTGTCAGCATGGGTCTGTCAGTCGTCTGCTGGTGAAATCCTTCACCAGGTAAGAGATTCTCATGCTGATGAACAGTGTCAGCATGTCTTGATCAGCTACGACTTACAACTCAGAAGACCTAAACAGGACTTTACATTTGAGACTAGAGCTATTCTAGAGACAAACTGACGCTGGTTGGACTTAGGATTTGATCCACCAAAACACTTAAACACCAAATCAAAGATCTAAGCTATCAACTGGGGAAGGGAAACTTAGATAATTTTCCCAACAAAGGGCAAAATCTTCTTCGAGATGAGTGCTGACATTCCGCAAAACTTCATTCATGTTCGCCATTGAATATCCCACTCGTGGGCTTGAAGCTGGGTAAACACGTCCTTGGTCGTCATCTTGGATTAATCTCTTATTTCCCGAGTAATACCACTCACTCCTTTTCACTTATGCCTGAATTAAATAATTCAACCTGCAGGGTTTAGCATAATGAACCTTGTGAGCTCCTCAGAGAATGTCACCATCCTGAAACGGATATGCTTACCTAAACGTCCAGGCTAAGCAGGCCACACACAAATTGCCAACACCCAAAATACGGGTATAAGAATACATGTAAGACTTGCCACCATGGTAAATCAAAGCGTGGTCAATCAGTGTGTGCCCCTTATCCTTCAGTTAGGTTAAAGATCATAGGAAGTATGTTAGGGATCTGGCTCATTCATATGTCAATGAGAATGGCACATCCCACTGTTGATTTCATCAATATATAACCATGTACCGACACATTAAGTAGCTAGGATAAGCTCACTTATGAACCGATGTGCCGCAGCTTAGACCGACAGCCTATCATAGGACTGTCTCAGCTGTGATACTGTTTATATCTCGCTAGGTCAAATGACTCATATGATCCTCTGTGATATCCTACACACCATATGGTCATCCTTATAGGCGAGATAATAGGATATTATGGTTCGTTGTATGTTTGTTTCATCAGACAGCGAGCATTGTTGTAGCAACACATATATGAAGACCAGTGTACAAAAAAATTAATCATATATGCTTTCAGTATATAATCCCAACATAAAGGGAGATATGAAGCTTTGGGTAGGTTGATCATCTTTGAATGGATTAAACGCTTGTTTACAACATTCAAATCAATCTCATGGATTAAATGTGGATTTCTCACCAATGTTCTTTGTTTCACCATTGTTGAATTTGATACTTTGTGTTTGTTCTTACTATTGTTTTTGAGTGTGGAATTGATTGATGAGCCAATATGATGAATGTTGAGAAAATGCATGCTTTAGTTAAAGCTTTCCTAGTTAGGTAGTTAGATTTACTTGTCGCCTAGGATAAATAACCATCAACGACTTGATTCATACTTAGATATAAACACAACTCTTTATTAACTAGTAAACCACCCGACGAGGCATCCATCATCACTTTGGTCTCATAGTTGAGACCTCCATATAAATGAGATATTTGTTGGCTTCTTGAAAAGTCATGCCTTGGGCATCTTCGGACCAAGTCCAAGAAATCTTCCCAACCTTCATACAAAGGCTCAGCGTACCTTTGACTAAACGAGGTGATATCAGCTCTTCGCTTCAAGGTAAGGCTCGGTGGGAAATACTTGAACAAAACATTTTCATGCAGCTTATCCCAAGAGGCAATGTTTTCCTTGTCTAGACTTTCAAACCAATGTCTTGCTCCGTCTCTAAGCGAAAATGAGAAAAGTCTCATCCGAATGTGGTCTTGAGGCACTTGGTTTATGTCTTTGACTAGTTCTACTCCTCCAGGGTTGCCTTTGGATGTTGCTTCACGTGTGGCTGGTAAGTTTTTGGTTCCTCCCGCAGTTGAGATTGATATTTTTATAGGTTCTTGGAGATGGTGATCGAGTTGCCCCATTCGGGGTTAACTACTATGGATGACTTGGAGGATCATTCCAATTGGTTGATGGATTCAAGGGATCATTAGAACTTTGTTGGAATTTCGACAAGCAATGGGAATTTTTCACTTCAACAAGTTTTTGAAGAGTTTGGCGCAGCAATAAGGAGGAGGAGCAGGGACTAGCTCTCAGGCCCCATCTGCAGAAGATTGGCAGCAGCAAATTGTTTCGATGATGCAGAGGACTACTAACACGGTTGAGTCCTTGTTTAGTTCTATGCAAGGTCTAGATGTCCGGATGGCTGCAATGTAGGGGATTTCACGGCTTTCCAGACTGGTTACTATGCCAAACAGGCTGCCAAATCTTCCTGATTTGAGGGCATCGACCGAAGATTGGATGAGATACATGGAGATGTTAGAGAGGTGCATCGTTGCATGCTCTTGCCATACCGCCACCGTTTTGACCGTTCTCCACAGGACCGAGAGGAGTGATTGAGCAACGTCCATGTATTTGACAAACTTAGTCTCACTTGACTAAGTTTGGGGGCTGTGCCGGTTCTTCGGTTTACTCTTCTGCTCTGTCCACCTTGCATTTATACTATTTTAGTTTTTGGATGATTTTCCCTTCGATTTGGATAGTTAGATAAATTTAGAGGATTTGATTTGGTTGTAGTATATTGGATTTGGATTTGAATGATGGATATTTTTAGTGATTTTATGTTTGTGATGAATGGAATGTGTTGATTTGATACATGGTTTTATTCTTCCTATATATTCTGTGATGAATGAATTGTGGAATGTTTGGTGGTGATAGTGGTACAATGTTTGATTTATATTTATTTTGGATTGTGGAATGTTTAGTGGAAAGATGATTGGATGAGAAAATTGTTGATTTGGATGCTATATTTTTGTGAGGATTCATTGTGGTTGTGTTTGGAAGTGAGACTTTTATTTGGTGGAAATGAGCTTTTGTTGAAATGAAATATGCGCAATCGGGGGTGTGTTTGTGTTAATAGGTACAATAAGGCAATGGGGAGCGGTTTGATCATGGATGCCGATCGGTAACACATCCTATGAATTTCTCTTGTCATTTTGTTGATAGTTGTGTTGCATTTTAGTTGAATTAGGTTGTTTGCATGTTTACATGATTGTGTGTATGTGATGAACCCGAACTAGACTAGAGATTGACTCTTGATGAACTATTAAAGTTTGATTCTTACTTGAACCTATGATAGGGCGGTATCATAGATATCAAAGCATGCATAGGTTAAACTTTTGAATTGCCAAGCTTTGTGTGTGTTAATGTTTGAGACTTGACAAAAAGATGTAAGATTTGAGCTATGGTATTGTCATATCTATTCGGTTGTGAGAGGGGAGATTGAGAGTGAGAGATCTAGAACTTGTATCCATTCTCTAACTATTTAGCATGAGCTTTTGACAAGAAAATAATATTAGGCCATCGGTTCCTAGTCCCACCTTGCACATTGGGGGTAAAAGGCATTATATTTGATCCTTATTTGCCTTTCTTACCTTTATTCCCCGTGATTGAGCTTTAATGGAGATTTTAATTGATATGATTAGGACCAAGTTTTGGGGAATTTGAGTATGAGGGTGAATACGGTGTTGTGAGTTTGGGTTTCTAATTTTTTGGTTTATTTGGTTGAATAGCATCCCGTTTGATGAGGCTAGAAAAAAAGGAAATTGAAAAGTTAGAAGAATGATGGTTCAAAGTCATGAAAAATGAGCACCAAAGAAAAAAAAAAGTTGTGGTGAAAAAGAAAACAAAGAGAGAGAAAAATGAAACATGCAAGGGCATGAGAAAAGAAAAGAAAAAAAAAGAGAAAAGAAAAGTGAAAACGAAAAGAAAATGAAGTTGAATAAGCCTTGGGATTGGTTGATTGTAGTACATGTTGGGGGTTTTTGGGAATTTGAGGGGTTTAGTCACTTTGGCCTAAATCCAACTACCTTTTAGATAACCACGTTATTACCAAAACATAGACCTTGTTGATTATTGGATCTAGCTCGTTGTAGTATAGTGGTAAGATAGGATGCAAGCCTTTGGAAATCGACCTTGATATCTTGTTCTTGAGTGAATGGTCCCTAAACATGAGAGGGAGTGAATTTCATTTCTTATATCTATCTTGTTGAGAGGTTTGAGTCTTTTCCATTAACCGTTGCACAAATTTAGGTGATGATTACATTTGATTAAGGCATGCTAAGATAGATATGATGAGCTATGAGGTATTGCACTAGGTAGGATGATTACTTTTCTTTGTTTTGATTGAGGATAATCAAAGGTTTAAGTTTGAGGGATTATGATATGTGTGAAAAATGACCGACTTACCGATATGTTAGAGTGCTTGTTTGTGTCCATTTTACCCACATATCATATGGTTTTCGTGTGTAAGTGTCTTGTTTTCGTGTTTTGTTGTGTTGGAGTTGTGTAGGGATCAAATTGAGCATTTTTCATGAAGTTTGGCTCAATTTTGGTGAAAAATCAACCCGGATCGTGTTAATGCATGGCAAACACCGACTCGGATGGAGAAGAGAAGCATCAGGGAGATTTCAGAGATAAATCCCCGTCCGGACCATTCTGGGTTCAGTCGAGATTTGCCTTTGTCTGACAGAAATCAACCGAGCCTCTGCTCAGTTCAGCTGGGATCTGCCAGAAAGAGGCAAATCCCAGTCGAGCCAGATCTATACCGGGCAAGACTAAGCTACTATTTTTTCCATTTTTCTATTTTTGAAGCATCCGGGGCGAGCCGATTTCATCCGGGGCGAGATAGAGGTCTTGGAACTCAATATAAAATCTGGAAGGACGAATTGGGGAAGAACTTTTAGCATTTTTACAAATTTTTGGCGGTTATTTCACTCCAAATTACTCTACCCATTCCATCCAACCATCAATTGAAGAGGATCTTCATCCAAATCTGTCCAATTGATGATGATCATGAAGAATCAAGTCTAGATCAAGACCAAGGATCCAAATTTGGGGGAAATTGCTATTTCAATTCCTCGTGTAATGGCTAACTTTTATATTTCTTTTCAATTGAACCTAAACAAATGTATCTCTAGCAAAATCCTTTAGGATATTGGTAGAATGAAATGTTTAATCTTTTGATTGAACTTTAATTCTTTGTTTACCTTCATCCACTTGATTGCACTCACTTGAGTTTTTTCTTAAATCACATGGTGTAGGTGGTAACAAACTATGTGTGTGAATGATACTGAGATTGCAACCAACACGCGGATTGAGGTGTTATGAGAAGTGTAGATGCATATAGGTTTTGATCCAATCCCTGTGCGAAGATTAACTATAGGTTAATAACTTACGGTCTATTTTGGAGTGAAATTAGGTGCTATAACGTGATTGTTTGCGTATCTAATTTCATCTACTCTAAACTGGCCGGTGCTAAGGGAGATAGGAAGCTTTGGGTAGGTTGATCATCTTTGGATGGATTAAACGCTTGTTTACAACATTCAAATCAATCTGATGGATTAAATGTGGATTTCGTACCCATGTCCTTTATTTCACCATTGTCGAATTTGATACTTTGTGTTTGTGCTTACTATTACTATTGAATTTGGAAGTGATTGATGAGCCAATATGATGAATGTTGAGAAAATGCATGTTTTAGTTAAAGCTTCCCTAGTAAGGTAGTTAGATTTACTTGTCGGCTAGGATTAGTAACCACTCAACGAATTGATTCATACTTAGATATAAACACAACTCTTTATTAACTAGTAATCCACCCGACGCGGCATCCATCATCACTTTGGTCTCATAGTTGAGTCCTCCATAGAATTGACATATTTTTTAGCTTCTTGACAAGCCATGCCTTGGGCATCTTTGGATCAAGTCCCGAAAATGATCCAAGCCTCATACGAAGGCTCATCATACCTTTGACCAAACGAGGTGATATCAGCTCTCCGCGTCAAGGTAAGACTCGGTGGGAAATACTTGAACAAAAACTTTTCACGAAGCTCATCCCAAGAGGCAATGTTTCCCTTGTATAGACCTTCAAACAAATGCCTTGCCCCGTCTCTAAGAAAAAATGAGAAAAATCTCATCTGAATGTGGTTTTAAGGCACTAGGTTTATCTCTTTGACTGGTTCTACTGCTCCGGGGTTGCGTTTGGATGTTGCTTCACGTGTGGCTGGCAAGTTTTTGGTTCCTTCCCGCAGTGGCTGGCCTTGTGTATTTCTATGCAGGGTATAGATGTCCGGATGGTTGTGATGCAGGGGGATTTCACTATTTTCCAGACTAGTTACTATGCCGAGCAGGCTGCCATAGCTTCCCAATTTGAGGGCATCGACTGGAGATTGGATGAGATACATGGAGATGTTCGAGAGGTGCATCACCGCTTGCCCTTTCCATACCGCCACCGTCGTGACCGTTCTCCACAGGACCGAGAGGAGTGATTGAGCACTGTCCACCTATTTGACGAACTTAGTCTCACTAGACTAAGTTTAGGGGGATATGCCGATTGTCGGTGCTTTGGTTTACTCTTCTCCTCTCTCCAGCTTGCAATTATTCTACTTTAGTTTTTGGATGATTTTCCCTTGGATTTGGATAGTTGGATAAATTTTGAGGATTTGATTTGGTAGTGGTATATTGGATTTGGATTTGAATGATGGATGTTTTAAGTGATTTTATCTTTGTGATGAATGGAATGTGTTGATTTGATACATGGTTTTATTCATACTATATTTTTTGTGATGAATGAATTGTGGAATGTTTGGTGGTGCTAGTATTACAATGTTTGATTTATATTGATTTTGGATTTTGGATTGTGGAATGTTTGGTGGAAAGATGATTGGATGAGAAAATTGTTGATTTGAATACTATATATTTGTGAGGATTTATTGTGGTAGTGTTTGGAAGTGAGACTATCATTGGGTGGAAATGAGCTTTTGTTGAAATTAAATATGCTCAATTGGTAGTGTGTTTGAGTTAGTAGGTACAATAAGGCGATGGAGAGCGGTTAGATCGTGGATGCCGACGGGTAATACATCCTATCGATTTCTCTTGTCATTTTGTTGATAGTTGTGTTGCATTTTAGTTGAATTAGGTTGTTTGCATGTTTGCATGATTGTGTGTGTGTGATGAACCCGAACTAGATTAGAGATTGACTCTTGATGAACTAGTAAAGCTTGATTCTTACTTGAACCTATGATAGGGCGGAATGATTGATATCAAAGCATGCATAGGTTAAACTTTTGAATTGCCAAACTTTGTGTGTGTTAATGCTTAAGACTTGACAAAAAGTTGTAAGATTAATTTGAGTTATGATATTGTCATATCTATTCGGTAGTAAGAGGCGAGATTGAGAGTGAGAGATCTAGAATTTGCATCCATTCTCTATCTATTTAGCATGAGATTTTGACTAGAAAATGATATTAGGCCATCAGTTCCTAGTCCCAACTTGCACATTGGGTGTATAAGGCATTATATTTGTTCATTATTTGCCCTTCTTAGCTTTAGTCCCCGTGATTCAGGTTTAATAGAGATTTTTCGTAATATGATTAAGACCAAGATTGGGGGAATGTGAGTATGAGGGTGAATGCGGTGTTGTGAGTTTGGGTTGGGAATTTTTTTGTTTGTTTGGTTGAATAGCATCCCGTTTGATGAGTCTAGAAAAAAAAAGAAATTGAAAAGCTGGAAGAATGATGGAGCAAAGTTATGAAACATGAGCACCAAAAAAAAATTGTTGTGAAAAAAGAAAACAAAAAGAGAGAAAAGTGAAACATGCAAGGGCATGAGAAAAGAAAAGAAAAAAAAAGAGAAAAGAAAAGTGAAAACAAAAAGAAAAGGAAATGGAATAAGCCTTGAGATTGGTTGATTGTAATACATGTTGGGGGTTTTGGGAATTTGAGGAGTTTAGTCACTTTGGCCTAAAATCACCTACCTTTTAGATAACCACGTTATAACCAAAACAAAGACCTTGTTGATTCTAGAATCTAGCTCGTTGTAGTATAATGGTAAGATAGGCTGCAAGCCTATAGAAATCAAACTTGATATCTTATTCTTGAGTGAATGGTCCCTAAACATGAAAATGAGTTAATTTCATTTCTTATATATATCTTGTTTAGAGGTTTGAGTCTCTTGCATTAACCGTTGCACAAATTTAGGTGATGATCTCATTTGATTTATGAATGCTAAGATATATATGATAAGCTATGAGGTATTGCACTAGGTAAGATGATTACTTTTCTTTGTTTTGATTGAGGACAATCAAAGGTTTAAGTTCAGGGTATTATGATATGTGTGTAAAATAACCGATTTATTGATATGTTTGAGTGCTTGTTTGTGTTCATTTTACCCACATATCATATGGTTTTCGAGTGTTTTTGTGTTGTTTTCGTGTTTTGTTATGTTGGAGTTGTGTAGGGATGGAATTGAGCATTTTTCATCAAGTTTGGCACAATTTTGGTGAAAAATTGACCCGGATCGTGTTTATGCATGTCAAATACCGACCTGGATAGAGTAGAGGAGCAACAGGGAGATTTCAGAGCCAAATCCTGGTCCGGACCATTATGGGTTTGGTCAATATTTGCCTCTATCTAGCAGAAATCGACCGAACCCCTCCTCTATTCGGCCGGGATCTACCAGACAGAGGCAAATCCCAGTCGAGCCAGATCTATACCGGGCAATAATGAGCGACTATTTTGGCCATTTTTCCATTTTTGAAGAATTCGGGTCGAGCCAATTTTATTCGGGGCGAGATGGAGGTCTTGGAACTTAGTATAAAAGATGGAAAGACGAATTGGGAAAGAACTTTTAGCACTTTTACACATTTTTTGCGGTTATTTCACTCCAAATTACTCTACCCATTCCATCCAACCATCAGTTGAGGAGGATCTTCATCCAAGTCTATCTAATTGATGAAGATCATGAAGTATAAAGTCTAGATCAAGACCAAGGATCCAATTTGGGGGAAGTTGCTATCACAATTCCTCTTGCTAAAATGGCTATGTTTTGTAATTCTTTTCAATTGAACCTAATCACAAGTATATCTAGCTAAATCCTTGAGGATATTGGTAGAATGAAACATTTAATCGTTTGATTGAGATTTAATTGTTTGTTTGTGTTCATCCACTTGATTGCACTCACTTGAGCTTTTTCTTAAATCACATAGTGTAGGCGGTAACCAACTATGTGTGTGATTGATACCGAGATTGCAACCAACACGCGGATTGAGGTGTTGTGAGAAGTGTAGATGCATATAGATTTTGATCCAATCCCTGTGCGGAGATTGTCTGTAGGTCAATAACTTACGGTCTATTTGGAGTGTAATTAGGAGCTATAACGTGATTGTTTGCATATCTAATTTCATCTACTCTTATCTTGGCGGTGCTAAGGGAGATAGGAAGCTTTGGGTAGGTTGTTCATCTTTAAATGGATTAAACGCTTGTTTACAACATTCAAATCAATCTCATGGATTAAACATGGATTTCTTACCAATGTCCTTTGTTTCACCATTGTTGAATTTGATACTTTGTGTTTGTGCTTACTATTGCTATTGAGTGTGGAAGTGATTGATGAGCCTATATGATGAATGTTGAGAAAATGCATGTTTTAGTTAAAGCTTTCCTAGTTAGGTTGTTAGATTTACTGGTCGCCTAGGATTAATAACCACTCAACGACTAGATTCATACTTAGATATAAACACAACTCTTTATAAAAATTATTCCTGCATTCGCACTAGAGTTAATTACGTAAAATTGATTGAGAATTTAGTGCGTATCAAGTACTTGCTAGTTTATTGCTTGATACGTACTAATATATTGCTTAATAAATTCATTCATGTTGTTTAGTATGTTCCACCTTTTATTATTTGATATATGCTTGTTTGTTGTTGCTTGATATGTGATAGTTTATTGTTGAGAACTATTAGTTTATTGATTGATACATGCTAGTTTAGTGTTTGATACGAGTTAGTTTATTACTTTGCCTTGTTCTAGAAGCTTCTTACCAGCAATATTCAAGTTGTTACGATATATAATCATTAAAATGAAAACAACAAAATAAAAATAAAAGAAATTGATACAAATAATTATTAACAAAATAGAGAAAATAAATTGAATTAATCAATATGTATACCATTTAGTAGACGAAACGAGGAGCAATGCCGAAAATTAAAATTTGTTTTTTTGATATATTTTTATTACTCTAAATATATTCAATAGAAATATCATTTGAATGATTATTTTTAATTTGATGTACAATATATGAAAAAATAATTTAAGTTGGTTTTGTTATTATTATTCAAAACTTCATTTGAATCTTACGGGAGAATGTAAAAAAGAGAGAAAATAATGCGAAGAAAAAAGGGACAAATTTATCGAGTTAAAAAATATAGTATGTCAAGCGATAAAATGTAACACATCAAGCAATAAAATAGAATAAATTAAGAAATAAAAAATATTAAAATTAATTAAATAACTACTATATGGAAAATTTGACAAAACACCCTCATTTAATATGGGGTAGAAATATATGAATTTAATGACTTGAATGAATAAATCTGCGCAACGTAATAACTAAATATCATTATATAGATTGGATTATAATTAATTAGCAGTTACAAATCTGAAAAATAGGGAAAAGAGAATTAAATTGAATAAGGACTGGATTTCAAATTGATTTTTGTAATCTTATGAGTGACAGATAATCACTTTTGTTGATGTTTGGTTGTTTCGCAAAATTAGTCAATGATTGATTAAGGAAAATATTATTGATTATCCCTTTTGTTGATATTTGGTTGTTACGCAAAATTAGTCAATGATCGATTAAGGAAAATACTATTGATTATCCCTTTTGTTGATGTTTGGTTGTTTCGCAAAATTAGTCAATGATTGATTAAGGTAAATAGTATTTATTATCCTCGCTATTTAATAAATTAGTTTGCTGCTTGCATGATGAGGAGAGTATATATCTTTTTATTAATAATTTGTTATAAATTATATTGACTTTTTTATTGTATGTATATATAGTATTGAAATATTAAACAATTTCTAAAAATCGTAAAATTTTCATAATAACAATAAAATATTAATTCTACTCAACTCATTCTACACTCCCAATTATTGATTATTGTATCCGGTCAAACCAGTACAGAGGAAATATATCCCTATTTATACACATTTTACCATATTGATGGGTCTCTATTTAGAGGCGTGGGTGGACTTCAACACCCATAAAAATTGAGATTTTTTTATTTTAATAATATGATTATGACTTATTTCTGGAATAATTATTTTTGTCGCGAATTATTAAGAAAATAAGGAGTTGAGAATGAAGAATACGAAAGTGTAAGAGGCTCAAAATTAAGAGGGGCCGAAAACTATTTAATTTGATGTTAATTTTTAGATTTATGTATAGTATTAAGATTAATTTTACTGTGCATTTTTTATATATTTTATTATTCTTATTAGATGATATTTTTGCTTAATTATTGTTGGTCCAAAAATCAGTGTTGATGCACAGTGGAAATAAGATTAATAAAACATGCACTTCACAATTAGCAGTTACTCACCAGTTTGTATTTCTGAAGACTTGTTACTTAGCGAGTTTAAGGTTAATTTTAGTTTAAAATATACTTCAACACTTACAACGTGTTGAGTTTTAAATCCTTGCAAGAAAGTAAATAAAGTACTAAATGTGCAAAATAATTTATAAATGTTCGGACACAAAAGTCCTATATCCTCTCTTCAGACCTAAGTTTGAAAATAACTAAGCTTTTAGTTAAAGTAAGGTCTCACGAACTATCACTAGCTGGTAGATGTCAATGTCTACCATTCCACTAACTCACTCATCTAGGCCTCTGGTTCTCAGAACATAGAGCGTTGGCACACCACACAACCTCCTTTCTGGAACTTGGGAGCTTTTAAAGTTCTTCCCAGAACTCTCGAACTTGCGGCTAAATGCCTGTGATAGTTACTTCTTGGAGATAGGCAGTAACTGCTATGTTCGTACTTGGAAATTAAGAACACAAACTAAATAACTTGAGCTGAAGAGCTGCGAGTCTCGTGTCCAAAGATCGGCACACAGTTAGCTAGGTGTTAGCCTCAAAAGTTGAAAGCTTTAAGTTTTGAATTTTCGCTGAGTATCGTTGCTTTCTCCGATTTTTGGTAACCTCTCTTCTAGGAACATTTTGTCGATTTATCGATGAGGTGTGAGAGATTCAAAATTAGAGCCGTTTAGAGACAATCAAAATATTGTCCAATCTGGCGCCTATATTTTTTGTGAAGGAAAGTGTGCTTTTCCTAATGTTCTGCACCTGCTCCGTCCTTTTCTGACAATGGATGTTAACTTGCAACTTTGTGTCAGAACGACTCTGCTAGTCCGAGGAAACGCAACTGATTGTGATAACTTTAAACTTTAAGTAATCTTCATTTTTAGAGTCTATCAGGATTCCTCTAACTTGTTGTTTTTGTCTCTATGCGTGAGTTAGGATTGTGTGGAGATTGGACTTGCGAAATTGAGTAGATCCAAGCTGATGCCCTTAGCTAGTTTCTCCAAATTGGTAGCCAATTTCTTCTAACTCATTTTGTGGTCCAAATTGGTGGATTAGATCCCGAACCTAGGTTGTCTTAACCAGCTCCATTATAACTCGATAGACATCCTAACAGGACATTATAAGTTTGTACGGACTAGGCTAATCTAGAGACACTTTAAGTAGGTAATGGATTGGCACACCAAAACAAATAAACATAAGGGAGGATTCCTCCAAATAATCTTCTCCTTTTTATTGTGTTGTCAAAGCCATACCAAACTAAAATAGCCAAAAAGATAGATGATTTCCCAAATTTACAAAGTAACAGAACAAGTCAAAACAAAAACTAATAAAAACATTCGAGAAATGTAAATCCTAAGGCACAACCACTTCTATAGATCTTCTCCCTCAATAAGAGAGATATTGCTCGATTAGGACCATAGAAGAATAATAAAAACTTTCTTATTACACTAAAGGGTGTAAATTCAGCCAAAGTAGTAAAGAGATGTGCTTGGGCAATGAGCATTTTCATCAAACTTTGTTAGTTTTCCATTCATAAGATAGAGAAATTACAAGTACATGGGAAAAACTGACATAATGAAAACATGCGAGCATATATATTACTTTTTATGCAGGGCTTCCAGCCTCTGGTCTATTTCGAGTAAGTGCTGCAGTTTAATGAGTTAGATGAATTGAGACTACAATCCTATGGTAACCAATGATGTTTGGTTTTATAGAGTGTTGTGCAAGGAGGTAGCAGTTCTGTAGCTAACAAAGTGTTTGAAGGTGAACAACTGACTGCGCAAGGAGAAAGTAAGTTGGTTACTTTAATTGTGGGAAGAGAACTGGTGCTGGAAGATAGCTAGAACCCTGCTTTAAAGGAAGATGCCAAGGCAGCAGAGATAGAGGATGTTGACCTTGAGATGGATGAAAATGGAGAGACAACACACATTAAGGTAGACAAGCAGAAAACAGATCAGCAACCCACTACCACAGCAGAGGAGAAAGATGTTTAAACATATGTTGCTGACAAGAACTTCACGGAAAAGAAAGCTGCTACCACTATGGATGTTGAGATTTGAACAAGGCTGGAAGCCAACCTCACTACCAGTGTACGAGAAATATCTTCGTGCCCTGGGAATCGATCCAACTACTCTTCTGGAAAGGAAATTAGGAGCTGAAACTGGCTATGTGATAGAAAAGACCATCGAGAGGCTATGGCAAAGGAAAATTTCGATTCCCACATCCCCGAAAGTTTAAGGTATATCATTCAGTGACATCCCTAGTACTAATGATAAGAGGAGTGCAAAAATTATATATGCTACGAAGGGAAGCCTTGCTTGCAGATGGTGAATCCATTTTCAGAGGTGAAACGTTAAGAATGCCCTAGGAAGGACCACCTGACAAGAAATTCAAAGCTAAGAGGATTGCTAAGTGGTGTCCTCCTGTCACGGTGAGGGATGAGAAGAATGATGATCTCATCTCATGTGCGAAAGACATTTGTGTCTTCATTGAAGATAAGATTGTTGCTGAGTTAGAGAACAAATATCCTGCAGAATTACTGGACGGGTCATCTAATCTAGATTGGCTGAAGATAGAGTTCAAGAGGTGGAGATTCTTTGACTATGCCACTTACGAACTACATTATGAAGACCACACAATTATGATGGCTAAGATGGGTCTCAACTATTGGCAAAGTGAAGAGGAATGGGCTGATAATTGGATGGATCAAACTTCCAAAAGGCAGTACACAGAAAAGTAGGTTGCTTCTCGATTACAGAAGATCAAGGCGCACAGAGCAATTACCGGAGATCGCTCAATGCCACCATCTGAGTACGATGTTGAGGATTCACTACCATTTATTCAGCACTCCAAGTCACCAGCATTAAGAAGAGAGATGGCTGCAGTTGCTAAGCTGCTAGCGAAGCTAGCCGAAGAAGAAGTCGCATGCAAGAGAGAAGAGGATAGGAAAAAGATGATGGAGTTTAAGGAGCGGATACTCAACACACTAGAAAATATGTCATCCAAAATGGATAGCATTAGAGCTCCGTCTCTAGTCTCTGCTGAAGACGAAAGAGTTTAGGAGAACGAACCTGTCCCAACAGCAGACGTGGATCCGCCTACCACTTTATCTCAAGCACTAACTATCCTTGCCAACATTCCTACCGCAATGAATCAAATTTTCTATCGGAGGAACAACCAGCCCTGACAATTGAGCCCCTGAGCTCCAATACTTTTCAGAGGGACCTCCAACATTTCATCCACACGATGGTAGGAAGAAGCATTGAGGAGCAGATGGTGCCGCTCGTGCGAGCTAAAGTAGCAACTCAAGTAGTCGAGGCAAAGGAGGAGCTTCACCGCACTCAGCAAGAAAACTTTGAGACCTTCTCCACCAGACTTTTTGCTGTGATCAAAGAGGGGGAAGAGAAGAGGTTAGCAGAGGAAGCAGAGCATTTGAAGGAACAAGAAGAAAGAATATGACGCCTTGAAACGAGAAGAAAAATGGAAGAAGACTTGAGAAGGCTACAAGATGAAGAAGAGAAACAGGAACAAAGAAGGATTGAAGAAATAAACGAATCAGAAGAGAAGAGAGGGAAGCTGTAGTGGACAAATTCATGAAGGTCACACTCGAGACCCTCAGGAAAGTGAAGAAAACCACCACCGGCTCCTCAAGTGCCTTGCTGATTCAGACTCTTCAATGACAAAGAAGTAAATCTTCTACTCCTTAAAAAGTCTTCTGATGTTAAAACAAATGTTTCTAAATTTGTGTGTGTATGTGTCATGTACTTCATCGCAACATTTTTAATGGAAACTAAGCCAGGTTGAAGATAACATGTCACTGTCCAACGTTGAATTAAGTGATATAGCTGAATTACACATTCAGTGTAATCAGCAAATTGCGTGGATTGTTGATGTGTGTGATATGTTCCTTCATGCTACTTGATAATCATGTGTGAATGTGTTTTATACTTATATGATAAATGATTCAAAAGCCATTTACTTGAAGCAAAAAGTTTTAATCAAGCAACACCCTTGATATTTTGAGGGGGAACATTTATGAAACATACTTAGTCTAAGGAAGTTGAGATGCTGAGAATAGAATTGATAGGAATACGTTGTAATCTCAGTAATCAATTTCCCATGATCAGTTAGTTAGAATGGAGGCTTTGATCGCACCAAAAGGGGGAAGTTGTTAGGTATATTGTTAGAAATATCACAACCCCTAGATTTAAATTGTACGTTTATTGGTTTTGGTTTTGGTGCATCAAAGCTCAGTAGATCCAACTTTTAGCAACTTAGTATCGAGTCATATTGTAAAAGTCCTGTATGGGATAAAACTACTCAAGTTTTAATAGAACTAAGGAAAGGAATCGAAGAATGCTGAAAGAATCAACAAGAACTGAAGATTGCTTGAGATTCCAGTAAAGGCGAGCAAACACGGAGGAATGTTGGACACGCCAAGCATAATGCTGAAGGAACGAAGCAAGCATGCTGCAAAACCTTATCAAGACTGAATAGCCAACAAACACTCAACAACAATCAAGACAATACAAAGTTGCGAATCAGAAGGATCTAAATCACAAGGAAACTCGACGAATCAGAAAGGAGAATAATCAACAAACACAAAGGTGGTTTCCAGATTCAAACTAAAAGCTCCGTTCTGACAAATACGACTACAAATAGGAGCTGCGCCAATAAGAGATGAAGGAGAACTTAAGAGTCTATGTATTTTTGCAGAAAAAGAAGAACATAGATTGTCGAGCAAACCCTCTGAGTCTAACGGATAAGATTCAAACGGCTGTTTGAATCTTCGCCTGTAAATAGGTGTCATTTAAAGGAGATTCAGAGCTTTGTAAAAATTCATTCACATATAAGTGCAAGATATTATTGAAAACTTCCACTGCAAATATTGAAACTCTGATCTGACCAACAGGATCTCACTCAGGACTGAATCAACTCGACCGAGATTTGACTCTGTAGAGAAAATCTCGGTCGAGCTCTGTAGGCTTCGATCGGGATCTGCCTTACAGAGGCAAATCTTGGCCAAACCAAAATGAGTCTCAACCTGGATTTCGCTCTGTTTTCACCCTGTTGCTCCTCTGCTTCATCTAGGTCGATATCTCCTTAGCTTGTTCAATATATGGGCCGAAATTTCATCAAAACTTGGAAAAAATTGGTGAGTTATGCTCATTTGCTTCCCTACACAACATCAACACAACAAAACATGAAAATAAAACAAAATTAAAATAATAACCTATGATATGTGGGTGAGATATACGCAAACACGCACTCAAACACATCAATAAATTGGTCATTTCACACTTATATCATAAGCCCCCAAACTTGAACCTTCAATTGTCCTCAATCAAAACAAAGAAAATAAATCATCCTACCTAGTGCAATAGCTCATCATATCAATCTTAGCATACCTCAAACAAATGAGATTATCACCTAAATTTGTGCAACGGTTAATGAAAGAGACTCAAACCTCTCAACAAGATAGATAAAAGCAATGAAATTGACTCCCTCACGTGTTTAGGGACCGTTCACTCAAGCACAAGATATCAAGTTCGACTTCCATAGGCTTGCATCCTATCTCACCACTATACTACAACGAGCTAGATTCTAGAATCAAGAAGGTCTTTGATTAGGTTATAACGTGGTTGACTAAAGGTGGGTGGTTTTAGGCCGAAGTGACTAAAGTCCTCAAATTACCAAACCCCAAGTGCTTGCTCAACACAACCACTCCTCAAGCTTATTCATCTCACTTTCTTTTTCTTTCATTTTCTTCACCATGAACTTGTATGTTTTCTTTTCTTACTTTTTCCTTTTTCTTTCCTTTTTATAAATCTTTTCACATTTTTTTTCGTTGGTGCTCATTTTTCTTGACTTGCAATTTTTCTTTTCCACTCTTTTCTTTTCTTTCTTTGCCTCAATAATCGGGATTCAATTTCACCAAATAACCAATTCATATTCCCATACTCACAACATGGTATTCACCATCAAACACACATCCCCCAAACATAGTCCTAATTATATATCAACGAAAATCTCCATTAAAGCTCAATCACGGGGAATAACGGTATGAAAGACAAATAACGATAAAAAATATTACCTTATACCCCCAATGTGCAAGGTAGGACTATGAATCGATGGCCTAATATCATTTTCTAGTCAAAAGCTCAAGTTAATAGATAGAGAACAGATGCAAGTTCTAGATTTCTCACTCTTAATCTCGCCTCTCACAATCGAAAAGATATGACAATATCAAAGCTCAATTATCCCAGCTTTTGTCAAGTCTCAAGCACTAACACACACAAAGCTCGGCAATTCAAAAGTTCAACCTAAGCATGCTTCAATATCAATGATTTCGCCCTATCATAGGTTTAAGTAGAAATCAAACTTACTAGTACATCAAGAGTAGATCTCAAGTCTAGTTTGAGTTCATCACTCAACACACAATCATGCAAACAACCTAAAACATCAACTATACAAACAAAAACTATAATTAAATGGCAAGAGAAACGATAGAATGTGTTACCCATCGGCATCTAAGATCGAAGCGCTCGCCACCGGCCTTATTGTACCTACTAAACACAAACACAAACACACCACCATTTGAGCATAAATCATTTCAACATAAGTCCATATCCACCTATTCTAAATCTCACTCCAAAATATTTCCACAATACATCCTCAGAAAAATATAAACATTCAAACCAACAATTATCTCATCCAAATATCTTTCCACCAAACTGTAGGAACTGAGTCTACAATAGGCGACATGAATCGCCATTTATTAAAACTCCGGATTCGATTTATGGATATCAAAATAAATATCATGACAAACAGTAAATGACCTATGCATGCTCCTATTTAATTTAATTCGTAGATCCAAAGGAATACCTGAAACTCCAAGGACTGATCTACAGATCTAGATCGATGATGGCAATGAAGATGGTGCAGATCTGAATCTGAAATCGATCAAAGTGATGGTATTCCTACAGATCTGATCTTCTGATCTGTTCCATTGCTCGATCCAGAAATCTGGTGAGGATACGCTACCGGATCTACAGC
>JAPKLW010000182.1:625884-736242 GCA_026898455.1 Plectranthus barbatus
TTTCCTAATATACCAATCATAATGCTTTTATGTATACAATTCCAACACAAACATTTCTTCCCTAAATCAGAATCAAACAATGTACCACTAGCTCCACCAAACATTCCACATACCATTCATCAACATCCATCAATCACAATGTAGAAACCAATGAACCTCAAATCATCATTAATCAACAAAAGATAAGAACAATTCAACATCCATCATATCCAAATCAACAAGTATAAAATATAGTACAACCATATCGAATCTATAAAATGTAATCAATATCCAAATCCAAACATAAGAGAAACCATTTAAACAAACAAGGTAGATAGAGTCAATGTAGGAAGAGGAAAAGAGTAAACCGAAACATCAGCAGCCGACACATTCCCCCAAACTTAGTCAAGTGAGACTAAGTTTGTAGAATAGGTGGACGGTGACCAGTCACTCCTCTCAGTCCTGTGGAGAATGATCACGGCGTCGGCAGTATGGCATGGGCACACGGCGTTGCAAGTCCCAGACGTCACCATGAATCTCACCAAGTCTCCAGTCAATGCCCTCGATCTGGGAAGCTGTAGCAGCTTGATCGGCAAAGTAGCCAGTCTGGAATGCAGCAAAGTCCCCTTGCATCGCAGTCATCCGCACATCAAGTCCCTGCATAGACACAGAAAAAGACTTAACAGTATCAGAGGTCCTCCGCATCCTCGTAAACATCTGACGCTGCTGATAAGTTCATTATTTCACTCACTTATCTATATTATATTTATACTATTTTATGTAGATTTATTGAGTTTATATATATATTTTATGCATGATGTCAATATTAGGTGGTTTTAGGTGTGTTTTGATGTTTATGCAGGTTTTTAGGCCTAAACTTACGAGAAAATCATTCCGGAAGCAGTGATGTGTAAGAGTAGCAGTGAAGAGTTTTTCCACAAGAGGAATTCGGGCTATTGGCGCATGGAAATGGATGATGCTTTGAGTTAGCTCTCCAACGCAACTGGAATCGGGTCAATCGGAGTTCGGAGGAGGAAGCTATGGCCAAAACCGTGAGACCGCGCAGAAGGGACGAGAAGCCGCGTCGACAGACGCCAATCAGCATCGATCGACGGAGACCAGGAAGCCTCGTCGATCGACGTGGATCAGCCACGATCGACGCGAGCCTCTCTGCTGGAGCGAAAATCTGATAAAAATCGGATTTATTCATATCTTTAGCCCTAGAATTGATAGGATACACCCCCACCTCTATAAATATCCTAATAATGTCGATTTTGAGAGTACCTTTTGACCTTTTTATCATACTTAATTCCAGATTTCAGTTTTTAGAGAGATTTCCAGGAATTTTAGAGTTTATGTTTGAAGACAGAATTTTGTGGGAAGACATTCAGTTACAAGTTTCTATGCAATTCAGGTTGTATTTTTCTATGATGAATATTCCTCTGAATATGTGTAACTGATCACTGCTATTTCTAACAGATTAATTATAATAAAAGCGGCAAATAAATTTGTAAACCCTAAGGTTATCGATCCAGGAGAATTGTATGGGGAAATTATCCTATGTACAAGCTATAATCCTAAGATTCATTGTTTGAGGAATTCAAAATCAGGGTTTTGTTTGGAAAATAAAGATAACAATACTTGAAAATTAAAGGAGTTTTGAAAAGCAAATTAAAGGACACAGATTCTAGGGAAGAACTCTTATTATGGATAACATGTAGGAATCAATTAATTTAACAGGTGGAATACTGCAATGATGTTATATCTCCTTGTTTGGCAAATATAACCTAGATTACTAATTAGTGACTCATCTCCGCTCGGTCTCAAAGTCAGTCAATCCGATAAGCAAATCAGTTCAATTCCTACTTCTAGTACATCTGTTTGGATAGTGTAGATCGTATCATGTATTCCTATTCCCACTATTAATATTCACCTCTCGGTCCTTCTATCAATAGCTAGACATCTAAATTAATCGTCACCTCTCGGTCCTTGAATTAATCTAGAATTGAAAATAAACACAAGAATCATGAACCTAATTAATTAATCCTAACATGCATCCATAATAATATCAACCCCTAGAACCCGCTAGGGTTTCTAGCCACTCATCGCAGATAGAAATCCAAAAGAAAACATATTGAATTGCATAAACATAAAGAACTTACAAGAAAAATAAAGGGTTTCGTGTTTCCCAAGTCTCCAAACTCTAAAAACTCTAAAATATGATTGGGTGCAATCGGGAATCATAATTGGTTCGAATTTTATAGGTATTTATAGTGGTGGATGTGTATCCTATCAAATCTAGGGCTAAAGATATGAATAAATCCGAATTTAATCAGATTTTTGCTCTAGCAGAAGACCTCGCGTCGACCGTGGCTATTCACCGACGATCGACGGAAGTTCTTGGTCGCCGTCGATCGCTTCTGATTGGCGTCTGTCGACGCAGCTTTTCGCCCTCCTGCGCGGTCTCACAGTTTTGGCCATAACTTTCTCTTCCGAACTCCGATTGACCCAATTCCAGTTGCGTTGGAAAACTAACTCAAAGATCTTTCAAATGCTATGCTCCATTAGCTCAGATTCCAATGGTGGAAGAAATTGTGACTGTTTCTTTGAACATCTGCTGCTCTTGGAATGGGTTTCCATTGAATTTGGCCTAAAACCTGCAAAAACACCAAAACGCGCATAATACCACCTAGTATAGACTCATGCACATAATATATATATAAACTCAATAAAACTACATAAAATAGTAGAAAATAATATAGATAAGCGAGTAAAATAATGAGCTTATCAAACCCCCCAAACTTGAACGTTTGATTGTCCTCAATCAATAGGCAAGAAAGAAATCTAAATATCATGCGATTAAAGTGCAATGCCTCACAAGATTCATCACAGTCAAGAATCAAAAATCCACTACACACAAGCAATTTGAAAGAGACAGAAAATTCATGAACAACGGAAGAACTCACGGGAAGTGTATCGCTCAACTCTCAAGTGTTTAAGGAATAGATGAAAGCACTCAACAACATGTATGAAGAAATTTCTACCATAGGCTTTCAAATTTTCTAATATCTCCACTGCTAGAATGTGCACACAAGTCTAGAATCAAAAAGGACTTTCAATAGGTTGTAATGTAGGCTTTTGTGAGGGGTAGGAAAATATGGCCAAGTGACTAAAATCAATCAAGTTGTACTTGCTCAATCAATCCAAACCACCATCTAAGTTCATTCACCCTTCTCCTCAAATATATCAACAAATACACAACCTCCTTTTTTTCTAGCTCATTTTGAATCTCTTATGCTCATAATTTTTTTTTCTTTTCTGAGAGCTTATGAGAATTCTAATTATTTTGCTTTGAGCTTCTTTTCCACACATCTTTTCACCACTAATTTATATTTTCTTATCTCCATATCACAATCATTCCACCCATATACCACAACTCAAGACATGAGCGAAACCAATACTTCTTCTTAATCTCATAGACAAGGAAAGAAAAATTTTGTATAGGCTCAAAAGTGGATAACTAGGGAAAATTTAATGTGAAGGGACAGTATTTAGGGAATTGGGCTATCAAAGATGGCCTAAGATCATTTCCTAAACTTGTGCACACTATGCAGTCTCAACACAGAAGATAGGCAAGTTCTAGAGAAATAAAAACACACATGTGAATCTCACACCAAACGAATTAAAGGCTCAAATTCTCACACAAGGGTTCAAAAATTTTCTTCCGCAGTCAATTTCAAATCAGCTAAATCATCATGCAAGCACAAGTGTCAAATCAATCCTATCATGCGGTATTCTACATTCATAGGCATCTAACCACAATCACAATCAAATCAAACTCAACCCTCAATCGATTCAACTCTCACAATCTCATTCGGGTTATTTCAAAACTCAAAAATTTTCCCCACAGAAGAGAATTAACTTTTAAAATTTAAGGCAAAAATTTAAATACGGAAATCAGAATAAATAAAAGATAAGACGTTCCATCTCTTGTCCACATCCCCCCAAACTTATTTCCAACTCGAAGAGTGGAATAAGTTTGAAAATCAGACAAAAGAGGGAACGATACCTGGTAGTGGATCTCAGACATCCACTTTTTATCCCCCGGAGTAAATATCGCGCGACATGGAATAATTGTTGTTGGCACTTCGCGTCGATTGACTTGAAGCCTTCTTGTCGATCCCTTCGCAGATCGAAGTGTATCACGCCGACGTCGAGTCGAATTCAATTTTAATTTTTTTTTTTATTTATTATTTTTTTTTTTCAACTATAAAAAATACTGTTAATGGAAAATAATGGAAATTCGAAATAAATAAAAAAAACAAAAATTAAAAAGAAATTACGGAAAGGGTTGGGTTACCTCCCAACAAGTGCTTGATTTAACGTCGCAGCTCGATGATACCTCAAATCACTGCCACGGAGGTCGGGTCCAGACTCGCCGACCTTTGGCATCCACCATGTAGACTTTCCGGTCTTTAATAATGGTGGTGACCTCAGAAAAAGGTGGCGCAGTTGACACTGCTACCCTTTCGTTTTCTCGCTCCCATTCAATGGCAGCGGCTTCTTCCTCTTCAGATTCATCTCCTTCGTCAGTAGTGGAGATTCGATTGCACTCCGTCTTCTTCTTGTTCTTGTCGATCACAAAGGTGATCTTTTCTTCGTTTGCCCGGAGTGTGATCTCGCCGCCTCGACAGTCAATGAGAGCGGCGCTAGTGTCGAGAAACTCACGCCCCAAGATCATGGGCATATTCTCGTCCTCCTTCATCTCGTGCACCACGAAATCTGCAGGAAAAATGAGATGGCCCACGCGAATGAGCACATCCTATAGTATACCTTTCGGGCGGGACACAGACCGGTCCGCCATCTGCAGGGTGATCGTCGTGGGCCTCATCTCTCCGATGTTGAGACGCTTGTAGATGGAGTACGGCATCAGGTTGATACTGGCCCCAGTATCACATAGTACTCTCTCGAACGTGCGTCCCCCAATCTCAACCGGAATAGAGAAGCATCCAGGATCGCTTCTCTTGATGGGCACCTGCTTTTGAAGTAGCAGGCTGCACTGCTCGTGGATCTTCACCGTCTCGTTCTCCACGAACTGCTTCTTTCCACTCATCAGTTTTTGGAGGTATTTCATGTACCCCGGGATTTCTTTCAGTGCTTCGATCAGCGGGATGTTGATGCTGACCTTCTTCAGGTTCTCCACAAATCTGGAGAACTTCTCGTCCTCTTTCTGCTTCGCGAACCTCTGTGGGAAAGGCAAAGGAGGGAGTTTATCTTCAGACTGATGTAGCTTCGACCCTACGGCAGACTTCTTCGTCGATCGACTCAAGGGAGCGTCAATCGACGGGCCTCTGTCTTCAGCGTCGATTGACGAGGTAGGTCTGTCGATCGACGTGGATTCGTCTCCCGCACAGTTTTGTTCCTTTTCGCCTCCAGAATCGTCCGTAGCCATCTCGGGACCCTTGTAGCTCGTCCCAGACCTCGGAGTAATGGCTTTGACTGGCTTTTCCTTTGTGGGGTTCACCTCTGTCATACTTGGCAACTGTCCAGGCTTGTGTTGATTGCCGAGTGTGGTAGAGATCTAGCTCAATTGCGTATCCATCATCTGAAGGTGTTTCGTCATCAGCTGCATATGATTTGCCATTCCCTTCACCTCGGTTTCTACTTTCCCAAACCGGTTATCCGAGCTCTTGATGAATTTCTCGAGCGTCTCCTCTAGCACGGATTTCTTTCTTTCAACGATCTCTCCTCCAGTACCTGCATCAAAACCAGGTGGAGGGTGTTCTGCAGCAGAAGGGTTAGCATAAGAAAAACCCGGGTGAGATCGCCCATGGTTGTACTGATACCCTTGATTGCATCAGTAGTTATTGTGATAACCACCGCCAATGTAATTCACCTCCGTACCGGCAGTTCCAGACGAACTGCTTGCACCCCTGTTGATGTAGTCAGCCTCCACGGGTACTATGGCCATGCTTGGCTCTGCAACAGATGCAGCTTGTGTTGTGCCAAATTTTTCAATCTCCTCCCGGAGCTTTTTCACCTCAGCGACCACGTCGAATTCTGGCTTTGTCTCGACTGCTTTGACTGGTAGCTGCCTATCAGTTGGCCATTGGTGGCTATTCAGTGCCATATCAGCCAGCAACCTCATACTCTCTGCACCACTCTTCTTCATCAGTATTCCTCCGGCAGATGCATCAACCAGCTCCTTCATGTGAGGGTTCAGTCCCTCATAAAAATGACACACTTGCATCTCCAGATCGATGCCATATCCAGGACAGAGTCGTAGAAGCTCTTTGTACCTCTTCCAGGCCTCGTAGAGTGACTCGTCATACAGCTGCTTGAAAGTAGTAATGGCAGCTTTCCTCTTCAGTAGCAGGCTCGGTGGGAAGTAGTTGGTAAGGAACTCTGCTCGAAGCTCCTCCCATGTCCCGATTTGACTCTTATCCAGTCCAGCAAACCGAGACCGTGCCTCGTCTCTGAGTGAGAACGAGAACAGTCTCTTCCTGATCACATCTTGGGTTACTCCGTTCTGCTTCACAGTGTTACACACCTCAATGAATTGGTTGAGGTGGGTATATGGGTCTTCTACAGCTCTTCCCCCAAACTGGTTTTGCTGCACCATCTGAATAAGGCTTGTGAGTAGCTCGAAGTTGTTGGCATCAATGCCAACTCTGAATCCGGCCTCCGCTTGCTGTGGAAGAAATCGATTCAAGATGGACCTTTGCGGAACCACAATCTGCCTATTGTTCAGCTCTGCCAGTCTTGCAGCTTGCTCCGCCTGAGCAGCCTGGGCTGCTTGAAGTTGTACTCTCAGCTGCTGCACTTCATTCACAAATAGCCTCTGCTCCTCGGGAGTCATATTTTGCAGAGGTGCTTCAGGATTCTCAGCCATCTCTCGCTGTTTGTCTTTTCCTTTCTTTTTGATTTTCCTGCAGGTTGCTTCGATTTCAGGGACAAAGGCTTCGAGTGTTTTTCCTTTGGCTCGCGTGTTCATGCACCTGCACAGGAAATAGTAAAAATCAGTTCAGTGTCGATCGACGTGGATGTCACGTCGATCGATGCAAAAGAGTGCTCAGCGTCGATCGACGAAAGGTGTCCGTCGATCGACGCAACAAGATGATCGACATCGATCGACGCTAAAGTATTGAACCATAAACTGAAAATTGAGAGCGACGAGCAAAAACTGAAAAATTGAGAGCTAGGACTCAGTTTTAATCCATATCTACTCCTCTTCAAATGATATTTCATCGAACTCAAGCAATCCAAGTTTGATGCATAGCTCCAAGAATCTGGTTTCTAGCACAGGCTTGGTGAAGATATTTGCTAACTGATCTTCAGTTCTAATATACTCCACAGAGATATCCTTCTTCTCCACATGATCTCTAATGAAATGATATCGGATATCAATATGCTTTGTCCTCAAGTGATGATATGGATTCTTTGTGATACAAATAGCACTTCTATTATCACAACAAATTGGCACACATCTAGTTTCAACTTCATAATCCAACAATTGTTGCTTGATCCACAGAACTTGAGCACAACAACTTGCAACTGCTACATATTCAACTTCAGTGGTAGATGTAGCTACAGAATGCTGCTTCTTGCTATACCATCTAATTAGTTTGTGGCCCAGGAACTGACAAGTTCCACTAGTGCTCTTTCGATCAATTCTGCAACCTCCAAAATCTGAATCTAAATAAGTATTGAGATTCAGTTCGTCAGTTTTGGAATACCAGATACCTAAGGACTTAGTTCCTTTCAGGTACTTCACAATCCTCTTTGTAGCTTCCATGTGCAATTTCTTAGGATTAGCTTGAAATCTCGCACAAACACCAACAGGATAAGAAATATCTGGTCTGCTTGTAGTCAAATATAATAAAGATCCAATTATTCCTCTATAGCTCATTGGGTTTACAGGTTCTTCTTCTTCTTCATCAAGGTTGATCTGAGCACTAGGGCTCATTGAAACCCTCATGGCTTTAGTTTTCTCCGGACAAAACTTGTTTATTAAATCCTTGGTATAATTCCTTTGGTTGATGAAGATTCCTCTTTCAGACTGAATAACTTGAAGACTGAGGAAACATGTCATCTTGCGCATCATGCTCATCTGAAAATTACTTTGCATCAGTTGGGTAAACTGGCCAAAGATGATATCATCGACATATATTTGAACTAACAAGAGGTCAGTTCCATCATTGATTCTGAAGAAAACTGTGTCAATTTTTCCTTTCTAAAAACCATTCTTGAAAAGAATCCAAGTGTTGGTCCCATATCAGAGTACGTATGATGTGCAACGGAAGTATAAAGACAGTTGTTCACACTCTTAAACGTAGGGAGTTCAGTTTCAACTTCACTCAGTTTTTAAGTTATAGTTTTAAAATCAACAGTTTGTGTTAGCCAGTAGATTAGATTACCAGTTTACAGTTATGAGCAGTCAACAGTTATACACTTCAATACTTTCAGACAAGTGTTGAAGGTTTCAAATACAAATGAAAATTGTATGATGCGTATAATAAGTAAAGATGTAAATGAGGCAAGATATTTATAGTGATTCAGAGCTTTAAGTCCTACGTCTACTCTTCGGAATTTGATCCGATCATTCACTAAGTAATGAAGATAGAATCCTCTAGATCTATAGCCAAATGCTGTAGAGACCACCGTCCACGGCATAATGGATCACTCGCCCAGGTGGTTGTTCTTCACTGCTTCTTCAGTTCCTCGAAGCCAGGTACCACCTTGAAGTCTCCTCAGAACTGGAAGTCATCGGAAATGGATTGATGACAAACCTCCCTTCTCCTTCTCCAGTGGGTGGATGGTTTAGTTCTTCCCAGAACGTTCGCTAGTTGGCAGTTTCCCATAACAACCTTCCTTTCCTTAGAAAATCAGGCTGTTGTGTACTCACTTGGAAAGTAAGAACACCAAGAGAGTAGATTAAGTCGAAAGACTTGATCCTCGTGTACAAAGGGTCACAGGTGAATCACTAAAGATTCCTTATGCAATAATGCCTCGTGTTCAATGAATGAACTAGTAAATAATGTCGTTCGGTTGAGAGCTTTCAGCGTGTCAGAGTTTTAAATTTGGCAGAGTGACAACAAGGTTTTCAAGTTCTCAAAAAACATACGCGTGTATCTGATCCTCCTACTATTTATAGTTGGAGATTTTAAAATAGCCGGTAGAGACATTTATGAGGATGTCCAATTAGTGTCCATCCTTCTCTGTAAAGTAGACCTACTCCTCTTCCTTTTCTGAAACACTGCCATGGTTTTTGCAGGGCAGTTTGTACCTAATGTGTAAGACGCTGAACAACGTTGTATGCCAATCGTAACTGAGTGTTTTCACGTCTCTTATCATTGACTTCTTTAGTGTTCTTTTATGACTGATCGACATCTTGTTATTCACGTATTCCGTTGACATGAAACTGTGAACGCCTTTCGATATTTTCTTTATGAAAACTGTGTCCACAATTTTCCTTGATATACAATCCTTAACAGTTGAAAGACTGCTTGCACAATTTTTCGCGTCCATTACATTGCTCAGTTTTTCTCGTCCCTTATCCTTGACAGTTTTCTCGTCTGGACGACTTCTTCTTCTAAAATCTTTTCTACAGTTTTAGATAGTTCTCTTCACCTAGGCTATTACAACTCGATCATCCTATACAATGATTACTTGGGGTAATAACTCTAAGGCCTAGACTTTGGTTCACAATTTTGACACATCAAAACATCAATTTTAAAGGTGGGATTTCTACATCAACACCTAACAATTATACCCATTTTTTATGTTGTCAAAACCATACCTCTAAGTCTATCTAAGTCGACAAGAAGATGCAGTTGATCCAATTTTACAAGGTTTGTCAATCTAACACTACTCATAACTGTGCTTCTTCTACACTCGACCTACTCTAATCGATTTTCCCCCTGAATGGGAGAGAACATTCTCGATTAATATAAATCAAATTAGAGCGATAAAAGAAAGGATTGCTGATCACACAGGAATGTGTGAGTTCAGCCAGTCAAGAATCAAGGTAAGAGACAATGAGTAGTTGTCTTCAAACCAACAGTTTCTCACTTTTCACTATATATGTTCGATTACAAGTACATGAAAAGTTTTAAAACTGCGGTAACAAAACAAGACACAAAATAATTCAAATTAACAGAGCTACTCCTTTTGCTTGTCATGATCCTTGTCCTCCTTTTCTTGATTTGAGGAATCTGCATTCTTTGGCTTTGAGGAGGTTGCGGCAGAAGTGGAAGATCCGGCTTGTGCCTTAATAGTTGCGGTCACTTCCATGAAGAGTTTCAATTCTTGTTCTTTGGAAGCCTTTATTGCTTCTAATCGCATTCTTATCTCTTTATCGCGCAATATCTGCTCCTCATCTCGCCTTCTCTTCTCCTCTTCTCGCCTCTCTATCATTTTCAACTACAGCTTCATAGTTTCATCTCTTCTCTCTTCCCTGTTTTTGACAAAATCAAAAATAGTAAGGATCCACTGATCTATCTCCTGTCTCAGAACATCAAGGGTTAGATAAGGTGCAACCATAGAGATGGGGTCGAGAGGCATTGTTCCTTCAGGTGCAGCTAGTTCTCAAGAGTCTCCGCCGGTTTGACTCTGAGATGTAGCAGTAAATGGCTCAAGTTGAAGATGAGCTATGTTGGTTGTTTCCTCTTCCTCTTTTTGCTTTGCTGCTATTGCTGCTGCTTCATTTCTTGCCTTTTCGACAGCGAACTCTTCTTCTTTTCTAATGGCTTCAGCAGCTGCTGCTTTTTCCTCTTTTCTTCTCAGTTCAGCTGCTGCTGCTTCTTCTTGATTTCTCTTTAGCTTAGCAGATTCCTCTTCTTCTCGTTTTTTTTTTCTGCCTCAAGTCTTCTTTGCTCAGCTTCACGGTCTAATCTTTGAATTTTTTCTTCTTCCTTGCGAATTCTCTGAGCTTTCATGACATAATATTCTTCAGCAGTTTTTGATTCATAATATCAACTGAAATTGCTTTAGGAGAAACAACTTCACTTGTCGTTGACGAACAAGCTCGACAGCTTTCTCGGCAGGTTCTGCAAGAGATATCGCTTGGGAGAGTATGATCGCTTGAGCCAAGGCCTCTTCATCTTCTTTCCTGAGCTGTTTTTCTAGCTCCATTTCTTCTTCTTCTTTCCGTAGTCTCTCCATCTCTATTGCTCTCTCATCTTCAAACTCTAAAAGATCCAATTGGATCTCATCTGTCTTTGTATTGAGCCAAATTTGAAGATTTTGTATCTTCACAAGAGTAGCATGATTCTTATCAATCATGCGGAGAATAGACTCGAGATATGTTTCATCCACTGCTTGTGCGGCAGTTTCTGAAAGACACAATCTATTAGCAATAATTTCTTGCAATGGTTGTTGCTTGATAGTTCGTTGAACTGGCACAGAAGTAGTTTTCTGAACTGGATCTTTTTGCATAGCAATAGTTTTTTGAGGAGGTAGATCTTGATTAGCAACAACTGTCATCTGCCGATCCTTGTTGACAGTTTCCTGGACCGGCAGTTCTGAAACTGTTCCCCCTGTCTTTAAGACCGCCCAGGTAATCTGCATATCTGATTCAGGCGTGGGCTGGTGAGCCCTTTTAGTTGTGCTACCAGAGGATGTTGAAGGAGTGAAAGGTTGTCGAAGAGGAGAATCCCTTGCGGAAGAAGTTGGGCTTTGAAGATCCACAATAGGCACTATCCCATCCTCTGGATTTCCCTCAAGAATGTCAGTCTACCGGCCTTTCTTACTCCTTTCTATTTCTTCCTCCAATATACTCGAAATTACTAGCCTCCTTCTCTTTCTCTTCTTCATCTGTGTCGAGGCACTTTCTGCTTGTATTTGTTTCCCTTTTAGCAGTCTGTGAGCTGGACTCATCAAGAACATTCACCTCCGGATCAACATCTCCCTCCTGTTGATTTCCATTGCTATCTTTATCATCATCACCTTCATTATTATCAGTATCATCTCCTTCTGCTACTTTACGGTGAATCTTATCTTTTTTAGGTAGAAAATTAGTTGAGACCAGGTGTTCCCCTTCTTCCCGAAGACCTATCAGTTTCTCTATCAGGTAGCTGATTTTTAGCCCGAATCCAACACCGAACTTGAATTTGTTGGTCTCCTGATTGGTCTCATTCTTTCTGGAATTCTCAAGAATATGACAAAAAACAAATTCAGCCCAGTTCCCCCCTGGGCCATCATCCAATACCATCATAACACGTACTTGGGTTGACTTTGTTCCGAGATGGATCCTGCATTATAGTAGATCATTCTAAGTGCTATCTCACTTAGAGTCTTGTAAAAAGGCTTCAATTCGGAAACCTTTGTCGGTAGATGGAATTTATCTTTATGCTCTGGCTTCTTCCAGAACATCCAATGCCTCTGTCATGTCCCATCATCATTCTTTAGGTAACTGACGATGTGTTCTCCAGTGTTGGGTAGATGGAAAAAATTTGCAATAGTGTCGGCATTGATAAACATCAGAACCTTGTTGACCTTGGTTTTGAAGTATTTTTTATCCTTGTCAACAATTGCATTCTCGTAAAATTCAGCAACGCGGTGAGGCTTGAACTTGTGAGGGTGTAAACCCAGAAACTGTATCAGTTTTTCTTTGTGTAGCTTGTTATAAAACATCTCACCGGAACATAGATAATCGATTTCCTTTAGATTCAGGATCTTCTCCTTACAAACTTGATTTACCCGAATATCCTTGTTGGAGAGGTCGACGACGTCGACTGCATCGTTTGATCGGCGCTTTAATTCCTTATGAGGGATTTCCTTGGTTGTAGCATTTTTCCCTGAATTTCCTGATGCGCTCGAATCTTCTCTGGATGAGATCTTCCTCTTGCCCATGATATCTCAAATAATGTCGATGGTATAAAGTTTCAAGATTTAGGGCACTCCGAATTTGAGAAAGGAAGGTTGTAGAAATAAAATAAGGATGATGAGTGATCGCGAAGGGTTTAGTAGAGGTTTTGATCGTGTAAGATCCACGACTTGAGACGATCTACCACTTTATGTGATATTCGGTTGTGATGAAGGCTAACGTAGAGACGTCTATTCCTATTCTATCGCAGCGTGCGCGTAGCACGTGGTCGTGACGACGTGTCTCCGCCTAATATGCCATGAGACCGCTTTTCGATAAGTGTTTCTTCCAGCCAACTGCTTCTTAAATTTTCAAATCCTGCTCTTGAGAATAGGGATAATTTTCCTTCTGAACCTGTCCTGGCAAACTTTTGGCACAGTTTCCAACTAAAAAAAAAAAGAAAACTGGCGATTCATCAAAACTGCTAGGACAATTTTAGTATAGATGAGTTCCACACATCCTTATGCAGGATTCTGAGGGGCCGTACTGCTGAACCATGACCTTTCACTGATTTCTGTACTCATCAGTCTTTAGTCTGCTTGTCCACATGTCCATGAACGGTTGATTCATGTAATTGTCAGGCATTCAATATTGACGTCTCAAATCCTGAACCTGCTTGTGGAGTGTCGTGTAGGCATTTATGAATCGTCGCAGGCGTTGGATCATGGTAGAAATGTTGTCTATAAATTAATTCTTCTTGCGAACAAGGAGATGCACATTTCTCATCTTTTCTTAACATCCTAGAAGTAGCTTCTCTTTGATAAACATGGCTATCCCTGATGATATCGAGATAATGCGAAGTAAGATCCTGAACCCAACTGGGTTGGTAGTGCAGCACTGGGGAAATCCTTCTCTTTATAATTTTGTAATGAGAGATTTAAGATCAAATAGCCTTGAGTCGTTCGTAACCCGAAAACATTCTTCCTTTCATGAATATATGATGAAGGTTATTGCCAACGAGAACGATGTGGCAGAAGACCATGAGATTCACTCCAACCTTCATGGTCATGAGATCTGCTGGTCTCTGGAGTCCTTCTCCCTCAGTTTTAGACTTCCACGTGGTGGAACGCTCGTGATGGACTATCTGAAGGACAAGACAGCGCCGGAGTGGTATGCTTGGCAGAACTGGAGGGATACCACCACAGTCTTCCATCTATCAGCTTCTTCGAGGTACTTGATGCCTCGATATCGCATGATTTATGATACCATCAATCAAATGGTTACTGGGAAATCTCCACGGGTTACGGCCTTCTCCCCGCTAGTTTGGAAGACGATGATGGCCTTTTTCAATGAAGCGGACGTTGACTGGGCTTCCTTCGTCTTCGATCGAGTGAGAAATACATTCGAGAATCTACCGGCTATCCTTGTTCCTTATGGATGCAACTGAGCTCTATTCTTGAGCATCTGATTCTGGAGTTCACTCGAGGTGGCTAGTCCAACATTGGAGATTCTGACTTCTATCCGCCACGGCGTTCTCCCATCGGCTAATCTCCCTTGACCTCTGTTGAAGCTTTCCTCCTGCAATCCCTTTTTCGGTTTTGTAGGTTTGGGGTGGACTGTCCCCCTTTTTGAGATTTCTAATTATGTAAAATTTATGACTTATCAGTTAATGAAATCACCTTTTCCTTTCCAATCAGTCAGAAACACAGTTTCTATCGTAAGAAGATATGTCTGAAATGTACACGTTACTGCGTTCTTGGACAACACAGTTTACTCTTTATCCTTAAAGTATCCTGCACTATTTTTAAACCTATTCTTAGGATTGAATGCTAAGTCTGGGAACCGTACTCCTATGGTCTGACCATTCTCAGACTCTGATCCCCTAGCCTTCTGGCTTATTGGCCACACGTCAGGTCATGGATGACTATTTTTAGTTGTTGGACATTGAATGGTGACTTATCGGCTTTTGGACTTTGAGTCATGAGGAGTCAGGTCTCATTAAGATGGCTTGATATCTTTTTTGAACGCCGCATAAGATTGTCCATAGATACCCTTCATTGGCAAGCATTAGTACATCACCCATCTGATAGTCTTTTGCTGAGAATAGATTTGAGATCTTTTCAGGTCATATATGACTTCTCCTCCTCCTTCTCCTTCCACATTCTTTGTACCAGATGTCATGGCGGAAATAGGAAGAATCTCCGTCCAAAGAAACAAAATTCTAGATAGGATGGGAGTTCAAGTGCATCATTGGAGAACTCCATGCTTCTATCAAGGGTTGATAGGTAACCTAACGACTAATGGACTGGCACGATTTGTAACCATCGAGCCTTGTTCCTTTGATGAAGAATTACTCAGGATGTTTGCTTGCTACTCCACAATTTCTGAAGATGATATTTTCTGCAATCTTAATGGAAGGGAATTCCACTGGTCTGCTAACTATTTTGTAGCAGAGTTTGGTCTACTTTGTAATGGCAGAAGAACTCCTGTCATGCAATATGATAAGCTCATTATTTTACTCGCTTATCTATATTATTTTCTACTATTTTATGTAGTTTTATTGATTTTATTTATATATTATGTGCATGAGTCGATATTTGGTGGTGTTATGCGGGTTATGGTGTGTTTTCACAGTTTTTAGGCCAAAATCACCGGAAAACCATTTCGAAAGCAGTGACGTGCAAGAGTAGCAATGAAGGATTTCTCCACACAACGAATTCGGGTTATTGGAGCATGGCAATAGATAGAGCTTCGAGTTAGCTTTCCAACGCAACTAGAATCGGGTCAATCGGAGTTCGGGAGTGGAAGTTATGGCCAAAACCGTGAGACCGCGCAAGAGGACGCCGGAGAAAAAAATGCCATCGATCAACGCTAGATTGGCATCGATCGACGCAAGTCTGGCGCGGGAATTCTGTCAAATTCGAGATATATCATATCTTTAGCCCTAGATTTGATAGGATACAACTTCCCCTCTATAAATACCTCCTTAAATTCGATTATTAGACACCACCATTCATATTTTTCAGTTCTCTTTTCATATTTTCATTCTACAATTTAGTTTTTGGAGTTTGGAGACTTGGGGAACAAGAAACCCTTTTATTTTCTAGTAAGTTCTTTATGTTTATGCAATTTAATATGTTTTCTTTTGGATTTCTATCTGCGATGAGTGGCTAGAAACCCTAGTGGGTTCTAGGGTTTGAATATTATTATGGAGGCATGTTAGGATTAATTAATTGGGTTCATGATTCCAGTGTTTATTTCATAATTCTAGATTAATTCAAGGACCGAGAGGTGACGATTAATTTAGATGTCTAGCTATTGATAGAAGGACCGAGAGGTGAATATTAATAGTGGGATTAGGAATGAATGATACATCTACACTATCCAAACAGATGTACTAGATTGTAGGAATTGAACTGATTTGCTTATCAGATTGACTAATTTGGTGTATTTGAGACCGAGTGGAGATAATCACTAATTAGTAATCTAGGTTATATTTGTCAAACAAGGAAATATAGCATTATTGCAGTATTCCACCTGTTAAATTAACTGATTTCCTACATGTTATCCATAATAAGACTTCTTCCCTAGAATTTGTGCCTCTTTAATCTGATTTCACAACCTTTAATTTTTCATATTGTTCTCTTTAGTTTTATAAAACCAAAATCTAATTTTGAATTACTCAAACAATAGATTTTAGAATCATAATTAGTACATAAGATATTTTCCCCACACAATTCCCCTGGATCGATAACCTTAAGGTTTACAAATTTATTTGCCACTGTTATTATAATTAATCTGTTAGAAAAAGCAGTGATCAAATTGGCGCCGTTGCCGGGGAATTGTTAAATTTTATCTTGTTACTAGTTCATTCTAGAATTTGCTGGATTGAGTTTTATTTTTCTGTACGTGTGCGTGTGTGAGTTTTCATATCCGTGTCAAGCGTCGATCGACGCCCACCTTGCGTTGATCGACGCTGATCGATCTCTTGCATCGATCGACGTGGTATTCACGTCGATCGATGCCGACTGATTTCTACCTTTTTTTCTGCGCAGGTGCATGAACACGCGAGCCAAAGGAAAGACACTCGAGGCCTTTGTCCCTGAAATTGAAGCTACCTGCAGGAAAATCAGAAAGAAAGGAAAAGACAAACAACGAGAGATGGCAGAGAATCCTGAAGCACCTCTGCAGAATATGACTCCTGAAGAGCAGAGGCAGTTTGTGAATGAGGTACAACAGATGAGAGCACAACTTCAAGCAGCCTAGGCTACTCAAGCCGAACAAGCCGCAAGACTGGAGGAACTGAATGGCAGGCAGATAGTGGTTCCACAGAGGTCCATCTTGGACCAATTTCTTCCACAACAAGAAGAGGCCGGATTCAGAGTTGGCGTCAACACCAACAACTTTGAGCTACGCACAGGTCTGATCCAAATGGTGCAGCAGAACCAGTTTGGGGGGAGACCCATCGAAGATCCATATGCCCACCTCAATCTATTCATAGAGTTGTGCGACACTGTAAAGCAAAATGGAGTTCCCCAAGACGTCATCAGAATGAAACTCTTCGCGTTCTCACTCAGAGACGAGGCGAGGTCTTGGTATGCTGGACTAGACAAGAGTCAGATTGGGACATGGGAGGAGCTTCGAGCAGAATTCCTCACCAACTACTTCCCGCCGAGCCTGCTGCTGAAGAGGAAAGCTGCTATCACTACATTCAAACAGATGTATGACGAATCATTACATGAGGCTTGGAAAAGGTATAAGGAGCTCTTGCAACTCTGTCCTGGGCATGGGATTGATTTGGAGATGCAGGTCTGTCATTTCTATGAAGGCCTGAGCCTGCACATGAAAGAGTTGGTTGATGCATCTGCGGGTGGAATCCTAATGAAGAAGAGTGGAGCCGATGGAATGAGACTCTTGGCAGACATGGCACTGAACAGCCATCAGTGGCCGACCGAGAGGCAGTTACTACCAGTCAAAGCAGTCGAGACAAAGCCAGAGTTGGACGTGGTTGCTGAAGTGAAAAAGCTCCGAGAAGATATTGCAAAATTGGAAGCAGCAAAAGCCACAACTGCCACTACAGCAGAGCCAAACATGGCCATAGTACCCGTGGAGGCTGACTACATCAATCGGGGGGCAAGCAGTTCGTCTGGAACTACCGGAGCAGAAGTAAACTATCTTGGAGGTGGCTATCAGAATAATTACCGAGGAGGCAATAAGGGGTACCACTACAACCATGGTAGAACTCACCCTGGTTTTTCATATTCTAACACCGCTGCAGCAGAGCACCCTCCACCCAGTTTTGATGTAGGTACTGCAGGAGAGATTGTGGAAAGAAAGAAATCTGTGCTGGAAGAGACGCTCGAGAAATTCATCAAGAGCTCTGATAATCGATTTGGGAAAGTAGAAACTGAAGTGAAGGGGATGGCCAACCACATGCAGCTTATGACGAAACATCTGCAGATGATGGACACCCAACTGAGCCAAATCGCCGCTACTCTCAGCAAGCAGCATAAGCCAGGACAGCTTCCAAGTACAACAGAGATGAATCCGGCAAAGGAAAACTCAGTAAGCGCAGTTACTCTGAGATCTGGGACGAGCTACAAGGGTCCCGAGATGGCCGTGAAAGACTGTGGAGGCGAGAAAGAGCAAGACTTCGCAGGAGAGGAGTCGACATCGATCGACGCTCCTTCCGCATCGATCGACGCCAAAGAAAGAACCCCGTCGATTGACGCCGCCCCGCGTTGATTGACACAGAAGTCTACTCTAGGTACAAAGCTGCAGCAGTCTGAAGATCCATCACCTCCTCTGCCATTCCCTAAGCGGTTCGCGAAGCAGAAGGAGGACTCGAAGTTCTCCAGGTTTGTGGAGAATTTGAAGAAGGTCAGCATCAACATCCCGCTGATCGAAGCACTGAAAGAGATCCCGGGGTACATGAAGTACCTCCGTAAATTGATGAGTGGAAAGAAGTAGTTTGTGGAGAACGAGACAGTGAAGATCCACGAGCAGTGCAGCTTGCTACTTCAAAAGCAGGTGCCCATCAAGAGAAGCGATCCTGGATGCTTCTCTATTCTGGTTGAGATTGGTGGACACACGTTCGAGAGAGTACTATGTGATACAGGAGCCAGTATCAACCTGATGCCGTACTCTATCTACAAGCGTCTCAACATCGGAGAGATGAGGCCCACGACGATCACCCTGCAGATGGCGGACCGATCTGTGTCCCGCTCGAAAGCTATACTAGAGGATGTCCTCATTCGCGTGGGCCATCTCATTTTTCCTGCAGATTTTGTGGTGCATGAGATGAAAGAAGACGAGAACATGCCCATGATCTTGGGGCGTGAGTTTCTTGACACTAGCGCCGCTCTTATTGATTGTCGAGGCGGTGAGATCACACTCTGAGCATATAACGAGAAGATCACTTTTGTGATCGACAAGAGCAAGAAGAAAGCAAAGTGCAACCGGATGTCCACTACTGAAGAAGGAGATGAATCCGAGGAGGAGGAAGAAGCTGCCATTGAGTGGGAGCGAGGAAACGGAGGAGCAAGAGTGTCAACTATGCCACCTATTTTTGAGCTCACCACCATTGTCAAAGACCGAAAAGTCTACATGGTGGATGCCCAAGGTCGGCGATTCTGGACCCGACCTCCTTGGCACTGATTTGAGGTATCGTCGAGCTGCGACATTAAATCAAGCACTTGTTGGGAAGTAACCCAACTCTTTACGTATTTTCTTTTCAATTTTTGTTTTTCGAATTTCTATTATTTCTGCACAAACAGTGTTTTGCAGTGAAAAAAAAGAGAGAGGAGTACGGCTCGACGTCGATCGACGCAGCCTGGCATCGATCGACGCCGAGCAACCAGCCGACGGATACACTTGATCCGAGAGAGGGTCACAAGAAGGATTCCCATCGATCGACACCATCCAATGTCGATCGACACGAAGAGCTAACAGCAACTAATTCACGTCGTGCGAAGTTTGAAGACTCCGGGAGGATAAAAAGTTGATGTCTGAGATCAACAACCAGGTATCGTTCCTTCTTTAGTCTGATTTTCAAACTTATTCCACTCTTCGAGTTGGAAATAAGTTTGGGGGGATGTGGACAAGAGATGGAACATTCTATCTATTATTCTATTTTTTGTATTTAATCTTATTTTGCCTTAACTTTTAGTTTTATGCTATTTTGTGGGGATAAATTTTGAGTTTTGATATAACCCGAATGAGATTGTGAGATTAGAATTGATTGAGGGCTAAGTTTGAATTGATTGTGAATGTGGTTAGATGCCTATGAATGTAGAATTCCACATGATAGGATTGATTTGACACTTACACTTGCATGCCGATTGAGCTAATTTGAAATTGACCGTGGAAGAAAAATTTTAAACCCTTGTGTGAGATCTTGAGCCTTATTTCGTTTGATGTGAGATTCACATGTGTGTTTTTATTTCTCTAGAACTTGCCTATTTTCTGTGTTAAGACTGCATAGTGTGCACAAGTTTAGGAGATGATCTTAGGCCATCTTTGATAGCCCAATTCCCTAAACACTGTCCATTCACATTAAATTTTCCCTAGTTAGCCACTTTGGAGCCTATACAAAATTTTTCTTTCCTTGTCTATGATATTAAGAAGAAGTATTGGTTTCACTCATGTCTTGAGTTGTGGTATATGGGGTTGATTGAAAGTAAGATGGAGATAAGATATTATAAATTAGTGGTGAAAAGATATGTGAAAAAGAAGCTCAATAAATAATTAGAATTCTCATAAGCTCCCTGAAAAGAATAGAATACAAAATTATGTAAAGAGCATAAGAGATTCAAAATGAGCTAGAAAAAGTTGTGTCATTGATATATTTGAGAAGGGTAGATGTTCATAGATGGTGGTTTTAGATTTATTGAGAGTAATTAACTCAATTTATTTTTAGTCACTTGGCCATATTTCCCTACCTTTCACAAAAAGCCTACATTACAACCTATTGAAAGTCCTTTTTGATCCTAGATTTGTGTGCACATTCTAGAAGTGGAGATATTAGAGAATTTGCAAGCTTATGGTAGAAATTTCTTCATACATGTTGTTGAGTGCTTTCATCTATATCTTAAACACTTGAGCGTTGAGAGATACACTTCCCGTGAGTTCTTGCACAATTGATGGATTTCTGTCTCTTTCAAATTGCTTGTGTGTAGTAGATTTTTGATTCTTGACTGTGATGAATCTTGTGAGGCATTTCACTTTAACTACATGATCTTTTGATTTCTTTCTTGCCTATTGATTGAGGACAATCAAACGTTCAAGTTTGGGGGGTTTGATAAGCTCATTATTTTACTCGCTTATCTATATTATTTTCTACTATTTTATGTAGTTTTATTGAGTTTATTTATATATTATGTACATGAGTCGATATTTGGTGGTGTTATGCGGGTTATGGTGTGTTTTCACAGTTTTTAGGCCAAAATCACCGGAAAACCGTTTCGAAAGCAGTGACGTGCGAGAGTAGCAGTGAAGGATTTCTCCACACAAGGAATTCGGGCTATTGGAGCATGGCATTGGATAGAGCTTCGAGTTAGCTTTCCTACGCAACTGGAATCGGGTCAATCGGAGTTCGGGAGAGGAAGTTATGGCCAAAACCGTGAGACCGCGTAGCAGGACGCCGGAGAAAAAAAGCGCCGTCGATCAATGCTTGATTGGCGTCGATCGACGCAAGTCTGTGTTACCAATTTGATAACGAACCTATTTTGTTTTAATTAAATGTTGTAGTAAAGATGAATCGGAGAAGAAGTAAAGAGATAGGAAGGAGGTAGGAAGAATAAGATTAGGGTAAATTTTCTTATCTTCATTCATTATAAACTAAGGTATTTAAAGGTAATATAATTGGGCCAAAACAATCAGGCCAACAAAAGACAAAATGGGCTGGTAAGTGATAATCCCATCTATTTAATATAACAATTCCCCAGCCCAAGAACATATTTATTTAGATAGCAACCAAATTGGGCCATTGTTCACTTCCTCTCTTCACGTGTGCCCTTCCTCCAATTCATCTCGCCTCTCGCTCTTCTCGTTTTCCGACATCAATCATCCCTCTTCTCTGCTCTTCATTAGCAACCTCTATCTCTCTCATTCCCTTCTTCCCTACACTCAAACCCGTGACATTACCCTCCTGTCGAAGACATCCTTGACCCAAAGGATATAGTTGGGAATATGATTTAGAAATGAACTTCTTATCTTGCCAAGAACTAAGATTTACGTCGCCTGGTCCCCATTTAACCAGAATCTGGTCGACAACGGTTCCCCCTCTTTGAATCGTACGTTCATCCCCAAACCCTATTGGTACCAGATGAAAGATTCCATCTTTATCAACTTCCGGAACCATAGTTGAAGGATTACCGTCTCCCTTCATTGATTTCTTCAAAAGTGATACATGGAAGACATGATGCAACTTCGACTCCGCAGGTAAATCCAACTTATACGCAACATTCCCTATCTTTTGAATAATCCGGTACGGTCCAAAATAACGAGATGCTAGTTTCAGATTCTTTCACAAGGACACAAAATTCTGTCGGTAGGGATGTAATTTGAGGTATACTTCTTCCCCTACTTGATACTCCTTCTCAGTTCTGTTCTTATCAGCCTGGAGCTTCATGCGATTTTGGGCTTTTGCCAAGTTCTCTTTAACAGCTTTCATAACTGCCTGTCGATCGAGTAGATAATCTTTAACTTCATTCTCTGCAGTGTTTAAAAGTTGAGCAGCAGGAAGATATGGAGGTGAATACCCGTACAAAGCCTTAAAAGGTGTAGTCTTCAGAGAGGAATGATGGCTGGTATTGTACCAGTATTCAGCCAGTGGAAGCCACTTTAACCAATATTTCGGAGTGTCAGAGGTCAAGCACCGGAGGTACGTTTCAAGGCATTGATTGACTCGTTCTATTTGCCCGTCAGTTTGTGGGTGATAAGCAGTAGAATAGCTCAATGTAACCCCTAGGAGTCTAAATAACTCCTTCCAGAACAGCCCAGTAAATATCTTGTCCCTATCTGTTACCTATCTGTAACAATGTTCATAGGCATTCCATGCAATTTATAAACTGTATCTATAAACTCCTTTGCTACTAACTGCGCTGTAAAAGGAAGAGAAAGAGCTATGAAATGGCCAAACTTGGTTAATCTATCCACCACAACCAAAATTGAATCTTTTCCCCCGGACTTAGGTAGTCCTTCCACAAAATCTATCGTTATAAAGGACCATGGCTGATCTGGTATTGGTAGAGGTTGTAGAAGTCTTGGATAGGGACTTAAGTTGGGCTTTTTTTAGCACATGTTTCACAAGCTTTCACAACCTCACTAACATCTTTCTTCATATAGGGCCAGAAAAAGAGAGATTTCAATTTCAGATAAGTTACCTGCTCTCCAGAATGGCCTCCTGTTGGAGTAGAGCGTAACTCATTGATCAGGTAGTGCCTACATCTTCCTCCTTCTCCCACCACCAATCTTCCTTTATATCTAAGCACATCTCCATCAAGTGCATACATGGTCATGTGATCTGTGTTCAATTTCTTCCCAGCTAGTATATTTGTGGCCCACTGATCTCCCACATAACTTTCTTTGATCAACCTAATCCATTCTGGTAATTATGCTAGTGACTGCTTGACACTCCTCACTCACTGCAGCCACCCTAGAAAGGGCATCAGCCACCTTATTTTCAATGCCTTTTTTGTATTGTATTTCGTAATTCAGCCCCAACAGTTTGGCTATACCTTTTTGCTGCATAGGAGTGGTAGTTCTTTGATCCAACAAGTGCTTGAGTGCCTGTTGATCTGTTTTGATAATGAATTTGTGCCCCATTAGGTAATTTCTCCACATTTGTACAACCATTAAAACTGCTAGGAATTCCTTCTCATAGATGGATAGACCTTGGTTCTTTAGACTGAGGGTTTTGCTCATAAATGCTATGGGTCTCCCCTGTTGCATTAGAACAGCTCCCACACCATATCCACATGCATCTGTTTCTAGGATGAATGGTTGTTGAAAGTTAGGCAAGGCAAGTACTGGGTACTAGTCATGGCTCTTTTTAGCTCTTGAAAAGCTTGTTCTGCCTGTTCATTCCACTCAAACTGCCCCTTCTTCAATAAGTTAGTCAGTGGCCTACTTATTACTCCATAGTTCTTCACAAATTTCCTATAATAGCCAGTCAACCCTAGGAAACCCCGTAGTTCTCTCACAGTTCTTGGAACCTTCCAATTTGTCATGGCTTCTATCTTTTGAGGGTCTGCAGACACTCCCTCCTTAGATATAATGTGCCCCAGATATTCAATTTGTTCCTGCCCGAACTGACATTTAGATCTCTTTGCAAACAGATTATGCTTCCTCAATATATCCAACACCCCAGCCACATGAGTCACATGTTCTTGCCAAGTCTTGCTGTAGATTAGGATGTCATCGAAGAAAACCAAAACATGTTTCCTCATACATTCCTTGAACACCTTATTCATGAGAGATTGAAAGGTGGCAGGTGCATTGCATAGCCCGAAGGGCATAACCAGAAACTCATAATGTCCTTGATGAGTTTTAAATGCTGTCAAATATCTATGTTCAGGTTGCATAAGTATTTGGAAATAGCCAGATCTTAGGTCAACTTTAGAGAAGTACCTAGACCCATGCAGCTCATCCAATAGCTCATCCACCACAGGGATTGGGAAATCATGCTTAATTGTGAGCTCATTTAGGTATCTATAGTCAACACACATCCTCCAAGTTCTCTCCTTCTTCTTGACCAACAATACCGGGGATGAGAACGGGCTCTTACTGGGCTGGATTATTCCATTGTCCAAAAGTTCTTGGACTATCTTCTCTATCTCGTTCTTTTGATCATGGGTGGTCCTGTAGGGGTGGTGGTGTTTAGGAATACTCCCAGGTTTTTGAAGAATTTGGTGTTCAATCCCCCTTGCAGGGGAAAGCCCTTTAGGCTCCTGAAAAACATCTGCAAATAATGCAAGAATATCCTCCAAATCTGGTTTAGTTTCACTAATTGAACCCAGTTCAGTTGTGAAGAGGAGATCCTCCAATTCTTCGGCACTAGGGTAATGCATCAACTTATATAAAGCTTGATGTGTAATCATTCTGCAAGTTGCTGTAGATGCTATAGCATGTAGCTTGACCTTGTGCCCTCTCATTCTAGAAGTGATAGTCATGGTGTCATAATCAAACTTTATTGGCCCATTGGCTTTAATCCAGTCACACCCTAAAATTATGTCACATCCGACATTCTGCAGTAACCTCAAGGTATGGTTGCACTCTTTTTCCTGCAATTTCCATGCAAACCCCTCCACCACATAAGAACTAACCATGTTAGCCCCACTAGCCACCTTAACTAGAATCGGTTTGGCAACCATGAACTTCAGACTTAGCCTCATAGCAGTAGATTCCCTAAGGAAACTCAGGGTAATCCCGGTGTCTATTCGGATGTTTAGAGGATACCCCTCATGGTCTCCTTCAAACCTCATAATAGCCACCCCATCTGTACCTGCTAAAGCATTTAGAGTGACCTCAGTCACTTCAGTGTTTCTACCATCAAAACCATCTTCTTCCTTCTGATAGTAAGCTTCCTCTTCTTCAGTCATAATTAAGAAAGCTCTTTGAATACATTTATGTCCAAGGCTGAATCTTTCATCGCAATTGTAGCATAACCCTTTCTCCCTTCGTGCAGCCATTTCAGATGATGTCAAAAGTTTAACATGTGGTCTGGGCTGGTTTGTCTTGGGAGGAATTGTTGATCCAGAGGTAGCAGACCTGAAGTTGTTTCCTCCACTCACAGGTAATCTGTTAGTTCCTTTAATTTTCTTGGTAATTGCCTCAATGGTATGCATCTGCTCCCTCCCCATGTCTACAGTATCTTCAAGGGTTAAAGGTTTTAGCATTTTAACCGCAGATTTAAGCTCTGGTGTCAATCCACTTATGAAATTCGACACATAATAATCCTCAGGGTAAGATTCACCATAGATACACTTCATACAATCTCTTAGTTCTTCAAATTTCTCCACATACTCTTAGTAATTGTTGTTCAACTGTAACTGCTTAAAATCATCCACTATTTGAACCCTTTTCAATGCCATGAACCTAGCAGAAACTAACCCAATGAATTGCTGCCAGTTATAATCTATTCCCTTAGCATTCACAGTGGCATACCAAGTTGCAGCTCTTCCTTCAAAATACATAGTGGCTAGGGTAACCTTTTGTTCCTCCGAAACCGACACCATTTTAAAATAGTTTCCACATTTAACCATCCAAGCTCTAAGGTTTGATCCATCAAAAGTTGGAAATTCCACCCTAGGATGAGGGGTGTGTACATGCATGTTATTGAAATCCCCCCCTTTGTTTTTGTTCTGGTTGTTACCATGAGAAGAACCCCCTTCCATCTTATGTGCATCATGGTAGTTACCCAAAATAGAACCCTCTTCATTGTTTTTACCTCTGTTCTCACTCAACTTTGCTAAAGCAGCTTGAATTAATTCAAACTTACCACTGATTTCTGAGACTTGATCTTGCAGGTTTGATTCAGTTGATTCTCTCCTCACCGTTTCAGCATCAAACTTGGCCATCAAATCTTTGAAGCGAGTACCATCAGTCATAATTACCACAATCCGAGAACCACGGCTCTGATAGCCAAATGTTACCAATTTGATAACAAACCTATTTTGTTTTAATTAAATGCTGTAGTAAAGATGAATCGGAGAAGAAGTAAAGAGATTGGAAGGAGGTAGGAAGAATAAGATTAGGGTAAATTTTCTTATCTTCATTCATCATAAACTAAGGTATTTAAAGGTAATATAATTGGGCCAAAACAATCTGGCCAACAAAAGACAAAATGGGCTGGTAAGTGATAATCCCAACTATTTAATATAACAATTCCCCAGCCCAAGAACATATTTATTTAGATAGCAACCAAATTGGGCCATTGTTCACTTCCTCTCTTCACGTGTGCCCTTCCTCCAATTCATCTCGCCTCTCTCTCTTCTCGTTTTCCGACATCAATCATCCCTCTTCTCTGCTCTTCAGCGGCAACCTCTATCTCTCTCATTCCCTTCTTCCCTACACTCAAACTCGTGACAGTCTGGCGCGGGAATTCTGTCAAATTCGAGATATATCATATCTTTAGCCCTAGATTTGATAGGATACAACTTCCCCTCTATAAATACCTCCTTAAATTCGATTATTAGACACCACCATTCATATTTTTCAGTTCTCTTTTCATATTTTCATTCTGCAATTTAGTTTTTGGAGTTTGGAGACTTGGGAAACAAGAAACCCTTTTTTCTAGTAAGTTCTTTATGTTTATGCAATTTAATATGTTTTCTTTTGGATTTCTATCTGCGATGAGTGGCTAGAAACCCTAGTGGGTTCTAGGGTTTGAATATTATTATGGATGCATGTTAGGATTAATTAATTGGGTTCATGATTCCTGTGATTATTTCATAATTCTAGATTAATTCAAGGACCGACAGGTGACGATTAATTTAGATGTCTAGCTATTGATAGAAGGACCGAGAGGTGAATATTAATAGTGGGATTAGGAATGCATGATACATCTACACTATACAAACAGATGTACTAGATTGTAGGAATTGAACTGATTTGCTTATTAGATTGACTAATTTGGTGTATTTGAGACCGAGCGGAGATAATCACTAAGTAGTAATCTAGGTTATATTTGCCAAACAAGGAAATATAGCATTATTACAGTATTCCACCTGTTAAATTAATTGATTTCCTAGATGTTATCCATAATAAGACTTCTTCCCTAGAATCTGTGCCTCTTTAATCTGATTTCACAACCTTTAATTTTTCGTATTGTTCTCTTTAGTTTTATAAAACCAAAATCTAATTTTGAATTACTCAAACAATAGATTTTAGAATCATAATTAGTACATATGATATTTTCCCCACACAATTCCCCTGGATCGATAACCTTAGTGTTTACAAATTTATTTGCCACTGTTATTATAATTAATCTGTTAGAAAAAGCAGTGATCACAATATCGAAGTGAAGAGATGACACCTGAGTGGTTAATTTGGCGGGACTGGAGAGCAGGGAACATCAGCTTCTATCCGACTGCGTTATGTGGATACCTCAGGCCGATCTACAAGTTGTTCTTCGACGTTATTAACTAGAAGGTGGTCTGCAATCCTCTCCAGGAAACTAACTTTACACTACCAGTCTGGAAGGCTATGATGGCATCTGAGGGGCAAGGTGAAGTTGAATGGGCAGGGTTCATCTTTGATCGCCTGAAGAGGGCTCTTCAAAATTTGTTGGAGGTCATTGTCCCTTACGGCATGCCGCTGAGCTGGCTCTTTGAGAGAAGAATCCCTTATCTTGACGATGGCCCTTCAAATCTGGTTGGATCTGATTATGACACCTCTCGTTCGATCAACTGGGCACTCATCCCTTGATTTCCAGGCAATCTAATTAAAAATCCTTAGTAGCTTTTGACTAAATGTAAGGGTGACTTGTCCTCTCATTTTCATCTTAATGAATGAACTCTTTTTCTTTATCTTCAACATTGAGTAAATTGTCTAAAAAAACGTATTTGACTTAAATAATAAGCCATACTTTTATACATCGGATCAGTTTTCATCTCCTTCTCTAGAGATTTCATCAAACTCTAGAAGACCTAGTTTGATGCATAGCTCTTTAAATTGAGCCTCAGGTAGCAATTTGGTGAAGATATCCGCTAACTGGTCCTCAGTTCTAATATATTCCACCTAGATATCCTCCTCAACTTGATCACGAATGAAATGATGACGAATATCAATGTGCTTCGTCCTGGAGTGTAGAACAGGATTCTTTGAAATAGTAACTGCTCTGTTGTTGTCACAGTAAATAGGAACACATTCAGTGTCTATTCCATAATCCTTAAGCTGCTGCTTTATCCAAAGCACTTGAGCACAACAGTTGGCTGCTGCCACATATTCAGCTTCAGTAGTTGACGTAGCAATGGAATGTTGCTTCTTGCTGAACCAGCTAATCAATTTATGACCTAAAAAGTTACAGGTTCCACTTGTGCTCTTTCTCTCAATTCTGCAGCCTCCAGAATTTGAATCGGAAAATCCATTCAGCATGATTCCATCAGTTTGGGATACCAGATACCTAAGGACTGAGTCTTCTGAAGGTATCTCACAATTCTTTTTGCCGCTTCCATGTGGGACTTCTTAGGATTCGTCTGGAATCTTGCACACACTCCCACAACATAAGATATATCAGGTCGACTGGCAGTTACATACAGTAGAGACCCAATTATTCCTCTATAAGCAGTTGGATAAATAGGTTCTCCTTCTTCATCGAGAGTAATCTGAGAACTGGTGCTCATAGGAATCCTTAGAGACTTCCCTTTGTCAGACAGATCAACTTGCAAACCAAAAAAATATGTCATCTTGCCTATCATACTCATTTGAAATTTATTATGTATCAACTGGGCAAACTTTTCACATAACTTGGTGTTTTGTTGCCAAAGATGATATCGTCTACATAGATCTGAACAAGTAGGATGTCCTCAATCCTTTATCTTGAACAAGGTTCGGTCGATTGCACCTTTTTCAAATCCATTCTTGAGCAGAAACTGAGAGAGATTTTCATACCATGCTCTAGGTGTTTGCTTCAATCCATATAAAGCTTTCCTTAGTTTGTAGACTTGATTTCCTTGTTCGAAACTTGGGGGTTGTTTGACGTAGACCTCTTCCTTTAATTCGCCATTAAGAAAGGCACTCTTCACGTCCATTTGAAGAACAATGAAGTCATAGTAGGTAGCATATGCCAAAAATAGCTGAATGGCCTCGAGTCTGGCAACTGGGGCAAAAGTCTCGTCGAAATCGATTCCTTCGCACTGAGCATAACCCTTGGCAACCAATCTCGCTTTATTGCTTATGATGTTCCGGTCTCATGACTCTTATTCTTGAAGACCCACTTAGTACCAATCACGGATTGATGTGTTGGTCTGTCCACCAGATGCCACACATTGCTGTGACTGAATTCTGCCAATTCTTCTTGAATCGCATTGATCCAATTTGCTGATTGTAGAGCTTCTCCAATATTTACTGGTTTAACTTGAGAAATGAAGCAAGACATCAAGGCAGTTCCTTGTCTTGTTCGAACTGGATTGCCAATGTCATCTAGGATAGCTTCAATGGGGTGATATCTTAACCAGCTAGTCTTCTTCACAGGTACGGATTCAGCGGGAGCAATTGGAGTCTTAGAAACTGTTGGATGTTCCTCATGAGATGGTTCACTTCTAAGTTCTGGAACTGCTGGATGCTCAACATTTGGGTCTGCTTCCTTAGTGGCCTCAAGGTTGACTTCCTGTGTATCAGCTTGCTCCGCTTCAAAAATCATTGACCTTATTTCAGGGGGCTTCTTTTCACATTGATCTTCAATCTTAACGAACTTTAAGGCCTCAACAATGACATAAGCATCATTGGCCCTCTCGACTGCTTGGGGTTCAGCCGAGGCAACTGGAGTCTCGGAAATACCATTCATAGATCTAGTAAGAGAAACTGTTTGATTATGAACAAGATCAGTTCTAGGTTCCTTATTGACATCCTTGATCTCATGATTTTCCAGACCCAGTTCTTGAAGTGTCCTGCGCACTAGAGTAGCTTCATAAAAAACAACATGACATGTTATTTCCACAAGCTGGGTTTTCTTATTGAATACCCTATATCCCTTATATGAAGGATGTCCATACCCGAGGAACACCCTTTCATCAACCTTAGGGCTGAAGGTATTCAATTTAGACTTCCCATTATTGTGAATATAACATGGAGAACCGAAAGCACGAAGATGAGCTATAGAGGGCTTACGACCATTGTAGATCTCTTAGGGAGTCTTGTGCAGCTGCTTGTTGAATGCACTTTGATTCTGCGTGTAGAAAATTTTCATCAAGGCTTCTCCCCAAAATCTTTTTACAAGGTCGGTCTCGGTCATCATGGTCCTTACTGCTTCCTTAAGTGTTCTGTTCCCCCGCTCTGCAAGACCATTTTGTTGAGGAGTTCTTGGAGTAGACTTCTCATGCCCGATTCCAATTTCAGCGCAGAAATCCATTAGAGGTCCATTGCAAAACTCTGTTTCATTATCGAACCTTATCCTCTTAACTGTCACCCCTTTGTCATTTTGAAGACGGGTAATCAGTTATGGCAGCTGAATTTTCACTTCGTCTTTGGATTTGAGCAGCACCACCCATGTATATCTTTAGTAGTCATCAACAACTTAGAATGTATACTTTTTTCCTCCAATTGTGGGTGGAGTAACTGGACCAAACAAATCCATTTAGAGAAGTTCCAAGATCCATTCCGTGCTTGCTATAACAGGCCTGTTCTTGAAGGAGGCTCTTATCTATTTCCCGAGCTGACAAGCTTTACAGACTCCTTCTTTCTGGAACTTCTTCTATGGCAGTCCTTCAACTAAATTATGCTTCGTCAGATGTCTGATCGAGTTGAAGTTCAAATGACTCAGTCTTTTGTGCCACATCTAGTTTACTCCTTCTGAGGAACTGTGCGCAAGGAGGCATGTTCCCCCTTCTCCACTGGACCAATCAACAATGTAAAGACCTCCTTCCTTGATTCCTCTGATTATGGTTTTGTGAGTCACCTTCTCTATGATGTGGCATTCTGATTCTTCAAAACTGACTATATAGCCACTCTCACTCAGTTGTCTTATACTTAGAAGATTGTGCTTCAGATTGGTGACCAAGGACACGTTCTGAATGATGATTCCATTGTGCTCCACGCATCATTTTTCAATCACTTGTCCCTTGGCCTTATTCCCAAAAGTGACCGATGATCCTTTGTACATCACAAGATTCCTGACTAAATCCTTTTCTCCTGTCATGTGTGCCGAGCACCCGCTGTCTAATATCCATGATTTTGCTTTCTTTTGAGAACTCGATCCCACTATTTTGCCGTTTGAAGCGCTGTCTTCTCTGTCGGTAACATCTCCATCCATAGCTTCCATGAAGGCAAGTAGTGCTTCCTCATTGTTTTCATCCTCAGACGTGTAGTAGCCATCATCATGGTCTGGTACGTCTGGCACTTAAGTTCTTGTGAGCATTGCTTGGGCCATAGCTTTAGATGCTCTCCTTTCAGACACCTTCTTCAGTCGATCTCTCTCCTCCTGAGAAACTAGAGGGCATTCGTACTTCTGATGATCTGGAGAGTTGCATTCACAGCATGTGCGTGGCTATCTCGTTGTGAACCTTTGCTCACTGGACTTATTTTCCTTCCCTTTTCCTTTGGCCTTCTCGAGAAGTACGGCTAGGTTCCTCATCTGTTCCTCCAGTTTGGCAACTGATAGTTCAGTTTCCTTCTTCTGAACTGAGGTGGAGGCATCCATCACTGAAGAGGATTGATGGGTAGTTTTCTCGAAGTGAACTGGCCTCTTTGGTCGCCTTTGGAAGTCTATCTTTACGAAGAATGCTGCTTTACTGTCAGCTACTGAATTTGGGGTTCTAACAACTTTATTCATGTTCACCATCTGAATATCCCATTCTTGGGCTTGGAGTTCGGCGAACGGCTCTTTGGTTGACATTTTTTAGAGATCCATGGTCTTCAAACTGGTGGTATAGACAAACCAGTTTTCCTTCGGCAATCTCGAATGAATTTTAGTATTCATGTCAGCCACCTTTTCTTCTCTTCCATCGATTTGATTGTTTCGTCAGGTAGCAGCTGGAAGGATTCATATTTGTCGATGCATATTTGTTTCTTATTGCCTCTCATAGCTTCAGTTTCCTTGGTGAGCTCGTTGATCCAGTTCCATAGCTCTTTAGCATTGTTGTTCTATATGGCTCAGTCTATGAGAGAATATGGGAGAGTTTGTATAAGCATCTCTTGAGCGATGGGATCCAGCTGATGACATTTCTTATCTTTAAGTGTCCATTCTTCTAGTGGTTTATCTACCATTTCGATGCTACCTGGACCATCTGCTCCTGCGAGCTGGATTGTAGGCTTCTGGATCTTCAGGGGTCCATTCTTCAAAATTTCATCCATCTCTTGATGCTGAGCTCTCAATTGAATGAGACACCTCTTCTTCCATACTTTGAACTTCTCTGGGTTGTACTTGGGATGGCATGGATAACTCATCATTATCTTGAGATAACCTGCTCGCTAAACACACTTAACAAACAATTAAGAGTGCAAGGAAGTACAGATTCGGTCTTATGCGACTCAAAATAGGACAATCTAGATAGACCCGACCTGCTCTGATACCACTTGTTGGTCCCAAATCAGAGTACGTATGATGTGCAACAGAAGTATAAAGACAGTTGTTCGCACTCTTAAACGAAGGCAGTTCAGTTTTAACTTCACTCAGTTCTTAAGTTATTGTTTCAAAATCGAAAGTTTGTGTTAGCCAGCTGATTAGATTACCAGTTTACAGTTATGAGCAGTCAACAGTTATACACTTCAACACTTTCAGACAAGTGTTGAAGGTTTCAAATACAAATGAAAACTGTATGATGCGTATAGTAAGTAAAGTTGTAAATGAGGCAGGATATTTATAGTGGTTCGGAGCCTTAAGTCCTACGTCCACTTTTCAAAAATTTATCTGGTAATTCACTAAGTAATGAAGATACAATCCTCATGATCTATAGCCAAATTCAGTAGAGACCACTCTCCACAACAGAATGGATCACTCGCCCAGGCTGTTTTTCCTCACTCCTACTTCAGTTCCTCGAAGCTAGGTACCACCTCGAAGTCTTCTCAAAATTGGAAGTCATCGGATATGGATTGAGGACAAACCTCCCTTCTCCTTCTCTGGTGGGTGGATAATGCGGCTAAAAGTTCAATCAAATTAAACTCCTAGCTACACAAGAATAAAATTTGTCAAATCCAGGTCATTCTTCCCTTCGCCCGCTAGACTACCTAGATACTATAGCAAAGTCTTATAGCTAGGCAAAATAGAATCGTTGAGTAATTTTTATCAACTAGGCAATCAATTTAAACCTAGGCTAACAACATATAACAAACAATGAATTAAACCAACAAACAACATTCAAACAATTCTCTCCACACCTTGGTAAACCAAGACAAGCAAATACTCAAATGAGGTAGATAGGATGTTGAAATAAACGTAGATGTAATCCAATTAGGTTAATCATTGATGTAAACACATTTTAATCCCTAGGAGATTGAGCAATCGACCCTAAACTCGTTAACCCCTTGTCACGGCGAGCTAACGGTTGATGATGCTAAGACTTGCAAACAGTCACGTTATTAAGCCTAAGACCACTCCAAATAGATTGTCAATTATTGCCCTACGACCTAGCACCGCACATGGATTGGAACTAAAATCGTATGAATTTACACTATTCACGATGATTCTGCCCGCGTGTTGGCAGCAGCGTTCACGTCAACTACCTCCTAAGTTGGCTATAACCTACACCTAAGAGGTAAGGAACAAGTTCTAGTGCAATTCAAGCTCTCAAAGGAAAGTAAACAAACAATTATCAAACCTAATCTTCATGCATCCTTGTTTAAATCAACATCCAAATTGAATTAGAACATCATACCTCTCAATTGTAACAATACAAAGTTGAAATCAAATACATCCATTACAATTCATAAGTAGAAAATGAAATCTTCCCCAATTGGATTTGTTTGGTCTTGATCTACCCCCTTGGATCTTCAATTCTCCTCCAAGGATTGATAAATTAGCTCCTTGATACCTTGGGTGAGGTTTTGGAAGAGATGGAAATGGGAATCGTAGAGAGAAGTTAGGTAGTTTCCCCTTAGATATGATAAAAACTTACATAATAACCATTTTCCCTCTTTTATAATGAGCAAACAGGGCCTTGGATCGCCCGAGCCAAAGCTGGCTCGCCCGTGCGAGCTCAAAACTTAAAAATTGTCAAAACCGCTCTGGCTCGCCCGAGCCAAGGGTGGCTCGGCCATGGCTCGACCGAGCCAAAGGTGGCTCGACCGAGCTACCTCTCTGAAGCCCTCAAACATCATTTTTTCTCCGCTCGGTCGATCTTGCTTCTCTTTGACTCCTAGCTCGGGCGATTTTCATCCAAAACTCATCCAAAAGTGTTGTATTATGCTCAAAACACAACCTACACCATTCCAAACACAAAAACACGAAAACACAACCAAAGAACAACAAAAACATATGATATGGGAGTAAAATGGACACAAACATGCAAGTTCACACATCGAAAAATAGGTCATTTTACGCACATATCATAATCCCCCAAACTTGAACCTTTGATTGTCCTCAATCAAAACAAAGTAAAGCCGTTAATCTACCTCGTGCAATACCTCATAGCTCATCAAGATCATCTTAGCATGTTCAAGTAAAACGAGATTATCACCTAACTTTGTGACAAGGTTAATGCTAAGGACATGAACCACTCATCAAAAATGGATACAAGAAACGAAAGCACGCCCTCACGTGTTTAGGGACGATGAGATTCACTCAATCACAAGATATCGAGCTCGATTTTTTCATAGGCTTGCATCCATTCTCACCACTATACTACAACGAGTTAGTTTCTAGAATCAAAAAGGTCTTTTCACGGGTTATAATGTGGCTAACTAAAAGGTGGGTGGTTTTGGGCCAAAGTGACTAAACTTCTCAATTTCCCAAAACCCCCAAACTTATTCTTTTCGAACCACTACAAACCCCGAGGCTTATTCATTTCATAACACACTTTTTTTTTTCTTTTTCTCTTTTCTTTTCCTTTTTTCATAATTTTCCATTAGCACCATCATTCATTCATTTTGTCGGTGCCCTCTTTTTTTTTCTTTTTTCAAACACTTGCACCAAAAATTTCGTTGGTGCTACATTTTCTAGGATTCAAACCAATCCTATATTCCATATCTTTCATGCCTCAACATTTCCCATCAATACAAATTCAATCAATTCCCAACCCAACTCTCATCACCGTATTCACCCTCATACACTCATTCCCCCCAAATATGGTCCTAATTATATCAAAGAAAATTCACCAATAAAGCTCAATCACGTGGGTCAAAGATATGAAAGGCAAAATAATGATAAAAACCACCTTATACTCCCGGTGTGAAAGGTAGGACTAAGAATCGATGGCCTCAGATCATTTTCTAGTTACACACTCATGCCAATAGATAGAGAACGGATGCAAGTTCTAGATCTCGTACTCTCAATCTTGCCACTCACAAACAATATAGATATGACAATATCATGGCTCAAACCTCACAACTTTTTTTTTGTCAAGTCCTATGCATTAACCACATACAAAACTCGGCAATTCAAAAGTTCAACTTAAATCATGCTTCGAAAACCAGATTCCGCCCTATCATTGGTTGAGATAAACATCCAACTTAACCAAGTAAATCATGATTCAAACCTCAAGTCTAGTTCGGGTTCATCACACACACACAAGCACACAACAACCTAAAAACAATCTACATGCATACAACAATCTAACAACAATCTAAATGCAATGCAACTAATTGGCAAGAGAAACGATAGAATGCGTTACCCATCGGTAGCCACGATTGCACCGCTTCTCCAAGACCTTATTGGTACCTACTCACATCAACAAAAACACCACCAAACTATTGAGCATAAAACAAGGCAATAAAGCTCTCATATCCACCAAACTTTCCACAAACCAAATATCAACAATGATAAGACAATATCCAATAGTTCCACCATTCAAACCAAACCAATAATCCAAACCATAAACCATGCATAATAGGAAGTATTAAATCATGCCAACTCATTAATAATTGTCTCCACAATCACAATCAAACAATCCTCAACCATATTCACTTCCAAAACCTCTCTCCACCATCATTCCACTATCCAAAATCTATACAACTAATTCATTTTTCCACTAGCTCCACCAAACATACCATCAAAAGCAATGTTCAACAAACAAATTCATTCAACAAACTCAAACCCATGAAAATATCCATACATATCATCAGGATGAGCATAACCCAAAACATTCATCCAAGGTAGAACATCAACATAGGTACAACCAAATCGAATCAAATCCAATAAAGGGACAATATCCAACAAGCTAAACTAATTGCAAGATAAAGGATAGGAGATGGAGAAGAATAAACCGAGGCACCGACTACCGGCACATCCCCCCAAATTTAGTCAAGTGAGACTAAGTTTGCAAAAACGGTGGACGGTGCATCGTCACTCCTCTCGATCTTGTAGTTCCTCCTACAAACACAAAACCAAACAAACTAGACATTTATTCAAAATCAAAGCAACTAAAAGCAATTAAACAAAAGCAATAAAATTGGTTGGGTTGCCTCCCAACAAGTGCTTCCTTAACGTCGGTAGCTAGACGACCTTACCTTATCATCCATTATAAAATATCGTGTGAGTTTTTAATACACCTTTCTTCCTTAATCGGCATTTACTTGGAAGCAATTTGTCCAAGGTGATCTTTCTTTCTCCCCTATCATCTCTCCAAGGAAGATTGATTATCTTAAAAATCTCGAATGTCCAAGGTTGTGATTCCTTCTTTGATTTGATCTCCAAGGCATCATCTAACAGAATCAAAATTATATACGTCTCGACTTGTCCCCCATTTGGATTAATCAACAACTTCTCATCACCTCTTTTTCCGATCAAATCATCCAATTCATACACTTTGTCTCCTAGGATCACCTCTTTTTCCACCTTGTCTATCAATCTTGAAGGAAATGTAGGTGCCACATCGTCACATGGACTTTCCGCCAATATTTCCACCTCATTTTTCTCTTCATAAAGATATACCAAGGCCGGAACGTCTTGCATCTCCTCAAGTGAAGGTATCTCAAGAGCACCACTCTTCTCACATTCAATGACTTGCAACTCCTCCTTGGTGCCTTCATCCTCTTCATCTTCTTGGAGTAAAGCTTCTCTTTCCTTCTTTGCTTCCTTTTCTTGAATCCCCACTATTTCCGTCTCTTGAAATCTTACTTCCTTAAGTACCATTACCTTATCCTCACATTCATCTTCCAAAATTTCATATTCTTCCACTTGAGGTTCCTCACTCACCTTCTTTAAGATATCGGATAGTTGCGTTCTTAACTCCAAAAGCCCTTCCTCGAGCTTATCCGGTTTCCTCTCCAAAGCTTCACGAGATGATCTCTCTTCTCTAACTCTTTCATGATCACGGCTACCCCATTCATCACAATGAACTCTTGTTATGGATGGATTACAAGTATAGTTCTCATAACGTCTACATAGAGAGTAGCCATTAGATGGAGAGTAGTTCATGTTGTTCCGGAGGTCACAATTCCCCCATTTATCTCTATAGTTTTCATTACTACACTCCTCTTCTTCATATCCCCAATTCGGCTTCACCTTCCAATCATGTCTCCCCTCTTCCATCCATGGGTAGCTCTCTTCAAATACCAACCGGATTGGCTTCCTCGATCGTTGTCTCTCCAACATCTTTGCTCTCATCTCATCCAATTCCCTTTGGAGATTGTTAAGCCTTTCCGAGTAAATTCATCGATGGTTCTCCATTTGACTCCTACCAAAGATCAACAAACTCAAAGTACCAACATATACAAAAACAAACAACAAATTATTCACATAAGCAAAAACACAAACACCTAGCCTACAAGCTTCACTTTTCCCCCAATATCTAGCAACCTACTAAATGAAGTCCCCGGTAACGACGCCAAAACTTGATGCGGCTAAAAGTTCAATCAACTTAAACTCCTAGCTACACAAGAATAAAATTTGTCAAATCCAAGTCCTTCTTCCCTTCGCCCGCTAGATTACCTAGATATTATAGCAAAGTCTTATAGAGGGCAAAATAGAATCGTTGAGTAATTTTTATCAACTAGGCAATCAATTTAAACCTAGGCTAACAACATATAACAAACAATGAATTAAACCAACAAACAACATTCAAACAATTCTCTCCACACCTTGGTAAACCAAGACAAGCAAATACTCAAATGATGTAGATAGGATGTTGAAATAAACGTAGATGTAATCCAATTAGGTTAATCATTGATGTAAACACATTTTAATCCCTAGGAGATTGAGAAATCGACCCTACACTCGTTAACCCCTTGTCACGGTGAGCTAACGGTTGATGATGCTAAGACTTGCAAACAGTCACGTTATTAAGCCCTAGACCACTCCAAATAGATCGTCAATTATTGCCCTACGACCTAGCACCGCACATGGATTGGAACTAAAATTGTATGAATTTACACTATTCATGACGATTCCGCCCGCGTGTTGGCTGCGCGTTCACGTCAACTACCTCCTAAGTTGGCTATTACCTACACCTAAGAGGTAAGGAACAAGTTCTAGTGCAATTCAAGCTCTCAAAGGAAAGTAAACAAACAATTATCAAACCTAATCTTCATGCATCCTTGTTCAGATCAACATCCAAATTGAATTAGAACATCATACCTCTCAATTGTAACAATACAAAGTTGAAATCAAATACATCCATTACAATTGATAAGTAGAAAATGAAATCTTCCCCAATTGGATTTGTTTGGTCTTGATCTACCCCCTTGGATCAACAATTCTCCTCCAAGGATTGATGAATTAGCTCCTTGATACCTTGGGTGAGGTTTTGGAAGAGATGGAAATGGGAATCGTAGAGAGAATTTAGGTAGTTTCCCCTTAGATATGATAAAAACTCACATAATAACCATTTTCCCCCCTTTTATAATGTGCAAACAGGGCCTCGGATTGCCCGAGCCAAAGCTGGCTCGCCCGGGCGAGCTCAAAACTTATAAATTGCCAAAACCGCTCTGCCTCACCCGAGCCAAGGGTGGCTCGGCCGAGCAACCTCTCTAAAGTGAATGGCTCGACCGAGCCAAAGGTGGCTTGACCGAGCCACCTCTCTGAAGCCCTCAAACATCATTTTTTCTCCGCTCGGTCGATCTTGCTTCCCTTTGACTCCTAGCTCGGGCAATTTTCATCCAAAACTCATCCAAAAGTGTTGTTTTATGCTCAAAACACAACCTACACCATTCCAAACACTAAAACACGAAAACACAACCAAAGAACAACAAAAACATATGATATGGGAGTAAAATGGACACAAACATGCAAGTTCACCCATCGAAAAATTGGTCATTTTACGCACATATCAGTGGATGGTTCAGTTCTTCCCAGAACGTTCGCTGGTTGGCAGTTACCCGCAATAACCTTCTTTTCCTTAGAAAATCAGGTTGTTGTGTTCTCATTTGAAAATTAAGAACACCAAGAGAGTAGATTAAGTCGAAAGACTTAATCCTCGTGTACACAGGCTCACACGGTGAATCACTAAAGATTCCTTAAGCAATAATGCCTTGTGTTCAATGAATGAACCACAGAAATAATGCCATTTGGTTGAGAGCTTTCAGCGTGTTAGAGTTTTAAATTCGACAGAGTGACGACAAGGTTTTCAAGTGCTGAAAAAAAGTACGCGTGTATCTGATCCTCCTGCTATTTATAGTTGGAGATTTGAAAATAGCCTGTAGAGACATTTTGGAGGATGTCCAATCAGTGCCCATCATTCTCTGTAAAGTAGACCTGCTCCTCTGCCTTTTCTGAAACACTGTCATGCTTTTTGCAGGGAAGTTTGTACTTGATGTGTCAGACGCGGAACAATATTGTACGCCAGTCGTAATTGAGTATTTCCACGTCTCTTATCATTGACTTCTTTAGTGTTCTTTTATGACTGATCGAAATCTTGTTATTCACGTATTCCTTTAACGTGAAACTGTCCTGATCTGAAACTGTGAGCACCTCTTGACAGTTTCTTTATGAAAACTGTGTCCACAATTTTATTTGATATACAATCCTTGATAGTTGAAAAACTGCTTGCACAGTTTTTCGCGCCCGTTACTCTGCTTAGTTTTTCACGTCCTTTATCCTTGAAAGTTTTCTCGTCTGAACTACTTCTTCTTCAAAACATTGTTGTACAGTTTTTGATAGTTCTCTTCTCCTAGGCTATTACAACTCGATCATCCTATACAAGGATTACATGAGGTAATTACTCTAAGGCCTAGACTTTGGTACACAGTTTTGACACATCAAAATATTAATTTTAAAGGTGGGATTTATACGTCAATGCCTAACACTAAGAAAGAGTCTCATACCAAGCTTAGGGAGCTTTGTTCAACCCATATAAAGTTTTTCTCAGTTTGTAAACTTGGTTTCCTTATTCAAAGCATGGGGGCTGTTCAACATAGACTTCTTCTTTCAGTTCCGCATTAAGAAACACACTTTTCACATCCATTTGAAAATTCATAAAATTATGATGTGCGGCATTGGCTAGAAACAATCTGATGGCTTCAAGTCTGGAAACTGGAGCAAAAATTTCATCGAAATCATTGCCTTCGCACTGTGCATGGCCTTTTGCAACTATCTTGCTTTGTTCCTCACAATCTTGTTAGTTTCACCTTGTTTGTTCTGGAACATCCATTTTTGTTCCAATAAGTGCTTAGTGTGTTGGTCTGTCCACCAAGTACCATACATTGTTGCGAGTGAATTCAGCCAATTCTTCTTGCATCGCATTGGTCTAGTTTGTTGACTTCAGCCTGATTGTTGACAAATAAAGCACGTTAGCTGAGCACTTCTTTGGCATGTGAGAACTGTATTTGCAATGTTGTCCAACACATCATCTTCTAGATGATATCTCAACCATCTTGGCTTCTGGAGCTAACTAACTTCAATAGGTTAAATGGATGATCCTGGAAAGTCAGTTCCCGAAATTGGAAGAGAGGTTAGAGTAGAGTTTAAACTCAGTCCTTCCTCTCTAGAAGCATGATCTTCCAAAATTGAAGTTGGATCTGAAGGGATTCATGAACTGAATCACGAAGTCCGTTTGCCAAGGATCGTTAATTGGAATATCAAAATAAATTGCTATGCCTATGAATGATCCTAGCATGCTCCTATATTATTATACATAAGAAGGTTTATGCGGAATACCTGGATTGATGAACTCTAAAGAACGAGTGCGTGGAGATTCCCTTTGATCTTTCCCACGCACAGAGATTTAATTCCTAACAGATTGAGGAAATAAATCTTGAGAAAATAAAACAATTATTTTCGAAAATCAAGGAGAGAGGGAGAAGAAAAATCCTCCTGATCTGATCTTCTGATTTGTATCCCAACTCGATCTGAAAATCTGTTGAAGATTCTCTATCAGATCCCTTGCCCGGTTGAGAAGCAGAATTTCCTCCTCGTTCTCAAATCTTAGTCGATCACCACAGCTCCCAAAACCTGGTTTACTGTGTGCAACTTATGATATCTTGTGGTGTGTTGAGATCTGAGGAACTGAGGCCTATTTATAGGAAAATACTGGTCTTCTATTGGGCTTGAGTTTCGTGGGCCAGACCAGGGACCAGAATGCAAATAGCAAATAAGGCCTATCAATTAATTAATTCTCATATTCAACCCATAATATAATTAATTAATAAATATTTATTCATTCCACCAGAGAATCAATAATGTCCAACATATTTGCTACCACATTTTGAGGTACGGGTTGCATGGGCTCGGTATATCCCCACATTTAAGGTTACAGACATTCGTTAATTAATTTAAGCTCTGACAAGCTATTTAATTAATTAACATCTTATATTCCTGAATCAATCCACTCAAACCTTTTCACTTATGCTTGAACTTAATCAGCGTGCAGGACTTAGCATAACGAACCTTCAGAGCTGTTCAGGGAATGTCACCATCCTATACTGGATGTAGTTACCTAGTTCCAGTACCAGACAATCATACACAAACTGCTATTTCCCAAGATACAGATATACAAGCTCAACTAGAGCCTTTCACTGCAACTCAAAGTAATACACAATCCGCATATACTTATGTACCTTCATATAGGCTTAAGATCTCATCAAGCCATAGAGATCTAGATTCTTTTAATGTCAGATACAAGAATCGATCTCGACTTAGGTCCTTATCAATGTGTGCCCCACACCAGCATACCAAGCCATCCAAGATAAGATGCTTATTACTGCGTATGCTGCAGCCTACACCGACAGTTTATCCTGGAACTGTCTCAGCTGTGATAACTATTTATATCTCGCTAGGTCAAACGATTCATACGATCTTCCGTGATCTTCTACACACCGTATGATATCCCTATCGACGAGATAAGAGGATAATTGCGTTTGCGACACATGTTTGTTAATTCAGACAGGAGATGAACATACAACATTTATGATTCCCAATATATTAACCAATCGACCTTGTACATAATATACCAATCATAATGCTTTTAGTATATAAATCCATCAATCTCCCACTTACACTCAAAGCATTATACAGGTGCTTTCAAGAGTATAACGCGTCTAAACTAATCTAGCTATTACATCAAACATTCTACGTGGATAGGTTTGCCCTCAGCCCAAGGTTACGTACATGCATCTCGTAGACCTTCTGAGGCAGAGCTTTTGTGAATGGATCCGCTAGATTATTTCTTATATCAATCTTCTCTACTAGTACATCACCCCTTGCTACGATTTCTCGTATATTATGGTACTTCCTTTCAATGTGTTTTGTTGCTCTGTGAGTTCGTGGTTCCTTTGAATTAGCCACAGCTCCCGAATTATCATAGTATATCATGATTGTCTTGGGCAGCTTAAGAATCACGTCCAACTCCAGAAGGAAGTTTCGAAACCATACAGCTTCTTTCAAAGCTTTAGAAGCTGCCACATATTCTGCTTCCATGGTGGAGTCCACAATGCACTTCTGCTTTGCACTTCTACATGATATGGCCCCACCTCCCAATGTAAACACATAGCCAGAGGTGGACTTCTTTTCGTCTCGGTCTGTCTGGAAATCCGAATCAGTATAACCCACAGGGCACAACTCCTCACACTGATAGACGAGACAATAGTCTCTAGTCCTTTTCAAGTATTTGAGTATGTTCTTTACCGCGGTCCAATGCGCCTGTCCAGGGTTAGACTGGTATCTCGCTACCATGCCTACAACAAAGTAGATATCTGGCCTCGTACATAACATTGCATACATGAGGCTCCCCTTGGCCGATGCATATGGCACGTTTCTCATTTCATCTTTCTCCCTTTGTGTCACCGGACACTGATCATTGGAAAGATATATGCCATGTCTGAAGGGTAACAAACCTTTCTTGGCAGTTTGCATGCTGAAACGGGCAATCACAATATCCACATATGATCCTTGAGACAAGGTCAGCATCCTCTTATTGCGCTTCCGCAATACATTTACCCCTAGGATGTATCCTGCCTCCCCAAGGTCCTTCATATGAAACTGCTCGGATAACCACCCCTTTATGCCCGACAATACTTCCACATTATTGCCAAATAGGAGAATATCATCTACATAAAGTGCAAGGAACACCACGCTTCCGCTGACACATAGACGGTACACGCAACTCTCGTTTGAGCATTGTGAAAATCCATAGGATTTAATCACTTAATCAAAACGCAGATTCCATGACCGTGAAGCTTGTTTAAGTCGATACAGCGACTTCCTTAGCTTCCAGACCAAATGTTCTTCGCCCTTCTGCACATAACCTTCTGGCTGTTGCATATAGATGTCCCTACCTTCTTCAAGGTACCCGTTTAGAAATGCAATTTTGACATCCATCTGCCAGATTTCTAGGTCCTTATGTGCTGCTATGGCTAGGAGTATACCAATGGACTTAAGCATGGCTACCGGTGAGAAGGTCTCGTCATAGTCTACACCTTTTTTCTGACTATAACCCTTCGCCACCAGCCTTGCTTTGAAAGCTGTAATTTCAACATTCGCTCCTTTCTTTCTTTTGTATACCCATTTGCACCCTATGGCTCGACAGCCGTCTGACAAATAAGTTTTCTGGTATAAATCCAAAGTCGTATTGGATTCTATTTTGGAATCCATGGCGATCAGCTATTTGTCTGCATCTTTATCAGATACCGCCTCGTCATATGTCCAGGGATCGGTATCATCCAGTCTGTTTTCTGGGATCAAATCAGAAGACTCTCCCACGAACATGTACCTTTCGGGTTGGTGGATAACCCTCCCACTGCAACGAGGCATCTGAACCGTGTCAGTAGTTGGCACAGTATCCGTTGGTCCCATACCTTGCATTAGTGGCAGTGTTGGTATAGCCTCACCTGTTGTAGGTGGATTTACCATTACACTGGGCTTTCCTGATGGAATTGCTTCTTTGTCCTCAAGCTCGTGGAGGACAATTTCACTCTTGGATCTGTGGTTTCTTACATATTCATCCTCTAAGAATCTCGCGTTGGTACTGACAACGACATTCTGATTCTCAGGACAATAGAAATAACCACCTTTCATTTGCCTGGGATATCCTACAAACAACATCAGTTTACACCTACTTTCTAAATTATCAGGTTCCTTTGTCAGCACATATGCTGGACAACCCCAAACCCTCACTCTGTTCAAACCCGGCTTTCGCCCATACCAGAGTTCCAGAGGTGTTTTAGGAACTGATTTAGAAGGTACCAGGTTAAGCAAATAGGCCACTGTCTCCAAGGCATATCCCCAAAACGAAATCGGCAAGCTTGCATAACTCATCATCGACCTGATCATTTCCAAGAGAGTTCTATTTCTTCTTTCCGCTACAACATTCTGTTGAGGGGTTCCTGGTGCAGTCCACTGGGATGTAATCCCGTTGTCTGACAAGTATTGCAAGAACTCGTTACTGAGGTATTCACCACCACGATCTAATCGTAGTGTCTTGATAGTCTTACCTAGCTTCTTTTCTACCTCAGTCCTAAACTCTTTGATTTTCTCAAAGCATTTAGACTTATGGCGAAGCAAATAGACATATCCGAATCTTGAGTAATCGTCAATGAATGTGGCGAAGTACTCATAACCTCCACGAGTTTGCATGGACATTGGTCCACATAAGTCAGAGTGGATCAATTCCAATACATTCTCTGCTCGAGACTGACTTGCCTTAAAAGGCCTGGTCATCATCTTTCCTTCTATACAGGACTCACAGATTTGATGCGGTACCACTTGAAAAGAATCCAAGAGCCCATCGCATGCTAATCTTTTAATCCTCTTTAGATTGATGTGACCTAGTCTCAAGTGCCAGAGATATGTTTGATCCTCATCGGAAGAAAACTTTCTCTTTAAATGATTATTATTATTGGATGAGTTTACAACATTCACGGAAGATTTATGCATACAATCAATGATATAGAGAGAGTCAATCATTTTGCCATGACAGATAACACCGTTATTACCAATGATAGAAACTCCACTATAAAAAATAACTGAATATCCATCACAAAATAACTTGGAAACTAAAATTAAGTTCCGCCGAAAAATCGGCACATATAAAACATTGTTTTCAAAGCATAAAGTAAAATCTCCAATGGCTACTGCTGAGACTCGCTCTCCGCTGCCCATTGAGATGGTAATCTCGTCATGCTTCAGCTGCCTTGTCGGTCTGAACCCCTGCAAAGTATAACAAACATGGTCAGTAGCTCCAGTATCCACTACCCAAGAATAGGTAGAAACCGATGCTAAACATGTTTCCGTTATAAATGCACATGACGTACCTTGTCTACCCGTGCCAAGCACTAGACAATCTACTTCACTTCGCTTGCGTTTGCATGGCCAGATGACATCCTCTGCTAAATCAGTTTCATCTAACCTTTTAAGCATTTCCTTTGCTTCAGCAACTGTCTTGTCAAAAGCTGACAAAGTTGGAGCGAATTCCAATGCCCGAAGATAAGATTCCTCTCGCATTAGGGCTAAGAGTAACTCAGGAAAAGTAAACTCGCGCCTAGTACCGAGGGAGTTGATGAAATCATCATAAGAATCAGAGAGAGAGTGCAGGACAATGTTTATTTCTGCCCGCTTACTGACTTGTCCACCTCTCTTTCTGTACTTTCTCATAATCCTCATCATACTAATAAAGTGCAGAAGCAACGAACTCCCATCAGTCATCCTCTTGCAGACCAGGTCCTCTACAAGATTATAACTGACAGTTCGCCTCACCCTCCCATAAACCTTCACAAGGTCCCTCCATATCTCAACAGCAGTTCCGAACTTCTTGTACTTGAGCTTTAATTCTTTAGACATACTCTTCATGATGAGTCTGCGGGCAAACTCATCAGAAGCTACCCATCTGTCATAGAATACTCGCTCATAACCAGTACAGTTCCAATACTTGGGAGTTAGAGGGTCCATGTAAAGTATATGGGCATGTTTTGCAGTGCAGAGTATTTCCATGAAGCATAACTTCCACTCAGGAAAATTCGGACCAGTTAAAGGGTTTGTTATTAAGAGGTTGACAACGTGAGCAATAGACATGTCTGAAAACAATAAATTAAAACATTGTCGCAAACTATTGAAACAATTAAATATTGAAACCTTATGATAAAGCAATATTAATGCTTCCTCCAATTTGCCTAAGTATTACTATTGCAAGCCACACATGTGGACGTTTACAACAAAATACTTAACCAGACTGCATCTTTCAATTCCAGTCCTTTAATTCCAATCCATGCCCGGGTTCCTTAGACAAAAGGCATTAATAATTGGAGACTAACTTAAGACCATATTATCCTACTGAGCAGGGACATCACAAATGAGTTATACTCTGGATAACATCTAAGCTAGCATACCACCAAAGCCAACCCTCTCATATAAGGATCTGTTAGAACACACCCGATCCCTATAATAAGGTTGTCTCATTTAATTCAATCCCTAGAGAACTTATGAAAATTCAATACGCAAGCTACACATGTAGACGTTTACGCATGAACTCCCACTTCTCACATGAATTAAATGTTTGTTTTAAGAAATCCTATCTATTAGAACTTATGAATAATAAATTAAGTAAGCTACACATGTAGACGTTTACCTAATAAACTACCCATTTCCAATAAAGGATCGCTTTTTGTCTTATAAATTATGAGCTTAGTAATTTTTAGTTCATAAGGTTCAATTGCACAGTTTATTTTATGTAGCCATAATTATAACATTGCTAAAATTCTATCATGCATAGCATGAACCCCGAATTTATAGTTACAATTAATTACACGAAATAAATCACATAGCATGCTTTAAAGCTGTAAATAAAAGAAGTAAACGTGCTCCTATTATCTACAACATGCTTATATGTTGCGCAATTAAATTAAACACGTATATCATGCGAAGACATATAATAAAACAAATAAAAAAATGTCTTCGTGGCCCCATGAAACGAAATAAAATTAATTCTAACTATTACAAGTTGAAATTAATAAAACAGATCTTCGACTGGGCTCCCACTACTTGGACTGAGATCTGAATTTATTTTCTGAATCTGGGCCTCCAAGATTTGATTTATCAAAAAATTGGACAACTGAGCCTGTTAACCAAATTGCGGGCCTAGGCACACATTGCAAGCCCAATAGCCCGCGAGAACTTAGCCCGACGAGCCACCACCAGCGAACCATCGCCGCCGCCGTGAGGGCTCCGGGCATGCACAACAGCCATGCACGTACGTGCATGGTTGCAGCCCGCGATGCTGCCTCCACCGGCCATTGCCTGTTTCGAATGCCGCCGCCCCGGCTTGCCCTGACCGTCGCCCAAGCCGCCGTTCACCTTTCTTATCCACCATTCGCCACCAGGACTCGCCGGTAAACGTGCAAGAAGCACGACAAGAGTAACGCGCACGCAGCATGCAAACCCTAAGTTTGCAATGTCCCGCGCGCATGAGCCACTCCGTCGATCTGCCTCCAGCACGCGCCTCCAGCCGCAAGCCGCCGCCGTCACTACCTGGCTCCTGCCGACGCTGACCGAGGGAGGGAGGAGAGCCGCCGGTGTTGCGCGCAGGGCTTCGCAGGTCTGCCCCGCACGCGCCTCGCGCCCTGGCCGTACCGCCGCCGCCCTCGGCCTCCTGTTGCTCCGCCCCCGCATTGTCGACCTTCGCCTGGAGCCGCCGCACCGCGCATAGGCGCATCCACGGGCCGTGCAGCTGTCGCCTGCATGTCCCCTGCCGCGCCTGACCGCCGTGCATGGCCTTCCCACCGTGCTGGTGCTGTCATGCGTCGTGCGGCCCTTCGTTCTTCGTGTCCTTCGCATTCTTCGTTTTTCGTTTTATAAATTTAATTTTTAAAATAAAAGATTACATGGAATAATCCTAATTACATTCTAAAATCTAAATCTAACCACGGATTTATCTCGTGGGTGAAAAACGAATCCATATAAAAGGGCGGATTAACCCGAGAACCACGAGGACGAAAAACATACAATTTAATCCAAAACCATCTATGACATGCATTCAATAATAATAATCATGCAAATCATAGGCAATATTATTTTTCCGATAGAGCCAATTAATTCAACCTGGCTCTGATACCAATTTGAGGGATTCGTGAACTGAATCACGAAGTCCATTTGCCAAGGATCGTTAATTGGAATATCAAAATAAATTGCTATGCCTGTGAATTATCCTAGCATGCTCCTATATTATTATGCATAAGATGGTTTATGCGGAATACCTGGATTGATGAACTCTGAAGAGCGAGTGCGCGGAGATTCCCTTTGATCTTTCCCACGCACAGAGATTTAATTCCTAACAGATTGAGGAAATAAATCTTGAGAAAATAAAACAGTTATTTTCAAAAATCAAGGAGAGAGGGAGAAGAAAAATCCTCCTGATCTGATCTTCTGATCTGTATCCCAACTCGATCTGAAAATCTGGTGAAGATTCTCTATCAGATCCCTTGCCCGATTGAGAAGCAGAATTTCCTCCTCGTTCTCAGATCTTAGTCGATCACCACAGCTCCCAAAACCTGGTTTGCTATGTGCAACTTATGATCTCTTGTGGTGTGTTGAGATCTGAGGAGCTGAGGCCTATTTATAGGAAAATACTGGACTTCTATTGGGCTTGAGTTTTATGGGCCAGACCAGGGACCAGAATGCAAATAGCAAATAAGGCCTATCAATTAATTAATTCTCATATTCAACCCAGAATATAATTAATTAATTAATATTGATTCATTCCACCAGAGAATCAATATTGTCCTACCTATTTGCTACCACGTTTTGAGGTACGGGTTGCATGGGCTCGGTATATCCCCACATTTAAGGTTACAAACATTCGTTAATTAATTTAAGCTCTCACAAGCTATTTAATTAATTAACATCTTTATATTCGTGAATCAATCCACTCAAACCTTTTCACTTATGCTTGAACTTAATCAGCCTGCAGGACTTAGCATAACGAACCTTTTGAGTTGTTCAGGGAATGTCACCATCCTATACTGGATGTGGTTACCTAGTTCTAGTACCAGACAGTCATACACAAACTGCTATTACCCAAGATACAGATATACAAGCTCAACTAGAGCCTTTCACTACAACTCAAAGTAATACACAATCCGCATATACTTATGTACCTTCATATAGGCTTAAGATCTCATCAAGCCATAGAGCTCTAGATTCTTTTAATGTCAGATAAAAGAATCAATCTCGACTTAGGTCCTTATCAATGTGTGCCCCGCACTAGCATACCAAGCCATTCAAGATAAGATGTTTATTACTGCGTATGCTGCAGCCTACACCGACAGTTTATCCTGGAACTGTCTCAGCTGTGATAACTATTTATATCTCGCTAGGTCAAACGATCCATACGATCTTCCGTGATCTTCTACACACCGTATGATCTCCCTATCGACGAGATAAGAAGATAATTGCGTTTGCGACACATGTTTGGTAATTCAGACAGGAGATGAACAAAGAACATTTATGATTCCCAGTATATTAACCAATCGACCTTGTACATAGTATACCAATCATAATGCTTTCAGTATATAAATCCATCAGGATCTTGCACCGAAACTGAATTGTTAGTTTCATTCGATCTGTTATTTCAAGTTTTTCTTTCTTCATTTTCCAATTCTTGATCTTCTGGAATGACTTCATCAAGTTGGGCAACTCCAGCTTGAGCATCATTTCTAGTCCATTGATTTATGTCTGCATTTAGGATTTGGGAATCTAAGGCCTCAAGAAGTACTATAGCATTATTGGCCCCTTCGGTAGGTTGCAATCCAACCGAGCCATCTCGAGTACTAGACATTTCATTCATAAATCTAGTCTGAGAAATAGAAACTGGAATAGTATCATCGCTTTTATTTCTTAGTTTGTCATTAACATCCTTGATCTCTTGAGTGTCTAGCTCATGTTCTTTCAAGGTCTTGCGCACTAAAATAGACTCATCAAATTCAACGTTGCATGTTATATCCACAAGTCCCGTAGTATTATTGAGTACCATATATTTCTTGTGTGAAGGATGTCCATAACCAAGAAACACCCCTTCATTAGCTTTAGGACTGAAGGTATTAAATTTTGACTTTCTGTTATTATGGACATAACATGGCGAACTGAAAGCACATAGATGAGCAATAGAAGGTTTACGACCATGATAGACCTCATAGGGAGTTTTGTGATGACGACTGTTGATGGCACTTTTGTTCTGATTATAGCATGCAGTAATCAAAGCTTCTCCCCAATATCATTCGCTTAAACTGGCTTCTACGACCATGGTCCAAACTGCTTCTTTGAGTGTTCTATTTCTTCTCTCAGCAAGGCCATTTTGTTGAGGAGTTCTTGGAGCTAAATTTTCGTGGCTATTTTCGATGTCTACGCAGAAATCCATTAAGAGACCATTACAGAACTCAATTCCAGTATCAGACCTGATTATCTTCATATTCACTCCTTTGTCATTTTTAACTCTCATTATCAGTTCTGGAAGCTGGAGTTTAACCTCATCCTTAGCTTTCAGCAACCTCACCCAAGTGTAATTTGAGTAGTCATCAACATTTACAAGAGTGAATCTTTTTGTTTGATAGGTAGAAATAAATCCTTATATAGCTACTCTAGTATCATGTTTGTACTCACTATTAGTGGACGGTTCTTGAACAAAACTTTAGTTTGTTTTCCCATCTGGCAAGCTCTGTAGATTTTGTCCTTCTTGTATCTGGTTTGCGGTAGGCCTTCAACTAATTTTTGCTTTGCAAGATTTCTGATCGAGTTGAAGTTGAGGTGGCTACAACGTTTGTGCCAAAGCCAGTTTGTGCCTTCCTGGGAGCTTGTTGCGACAAGGAAAGTGTCAGCTTGGCCACTCTTGCACTCTACGAGATAGAGACTTCCCTTTCTGATTCCTTTCAGTATGATCTCCTTCAAGTCTTTATCTTTGATGTGGCACTCAGCTTCAACAAAGGTCATCTTATAGCCATTTTGAATGAGTTGGCTAATACTTAGCAGGTTGTAATTGAGGTTGGTGACCAAGGATACATTCTTGATGGTGATTCTATTATGCTCCATGCATCTTTTTCCAATCACTCTACCCTTTGAATCATCACCGAACACCACCGATGGTCATCTTGCCATTTCCAGTTTGGTGAGCAAGTCTCTCTCTTCTGTGTGCGGAACACCCACTGTCCAGTATCCAAGCTCTTTTCTTCTTCTTCTGGAACTGACTTTGGTGTCCTAGTACTTGCATCACAATGGAAATTAGACTCTAGGTACCCAATTTTTTGCGGGTCCTGCAGTGTTAGTCTTTTGAAATCCACCCTTTTGGGATCCAAACTTGCTTCACCTTGATGTGTGGTGATTTTTTCTCTTCCTTACTCTTCCTTATGAAATAATGAATGCTATTTGGATGCAATGCAAAAAGAGTAGTGGGTGCGTGTAAACTCTTTCTGCAAACTAAGTTCCAGTAAGAGTCTCGGAATCCTAGTTCCAGGTGCGAAATCTTTCTAGCCCTTGAAAGTGAAACTTTGTTGGGCTCAGACCTCAAGTATGTGTTCCCCCTACTTGGATGAATCCTTTTCTCATAAGAATTATGATGAAAGGATCTTGGATTTCTGAAATTCGGACATGAAACTGACTTTCTCAATTCAGTTTCAGTTGTCGAAACTAACTTCATAGCATTTTGAACATATTGCCTTTTAACTTTCTTAGGCATAGTTGGTTTCCTTTCAGGTTGATTTAGTTTAGAAATTGAATTCTTTTTCAGTTTTGGAAGTGACTTTTTCCCTTTAACCTGATCGGCCAAAATAAAGTTTTCCCTACTAGGGTACTCCTTTTCTTAACAACTTAACTTCAAAACTAGAGTTACCTTTAAAATGATGGTCTTTAAATTTTTCAGTTTCTGAAGTAGATGTATGATTCCTCGAACCATTTTTTGAAACTTTTGTCAGAGGGATCTCTTTGAGCTTTCAATGTTTCTTCAGTTTTGCTAGCGCTCGAATAAAGTGCGCAAAGAAGTTTTTGATCACTAGCAATTTTGAGTTTAAGAGAATCACATTCCTCAGAAATGTTTTGAAATTTTTTAAGCAGGAGGGAATGTTTTTCTCTATGTTTTCTCAGTTCCTCACTGTGTGACCTCGATTTTTCAATCTCCTCTGTCAAAGTAGAAACTTTAAGTTTCACTGAGGTGTTTTTACAAACTAAAGAATTTTTCAATTGATAAATTTTTGTAAATTCTTTGGAAGGATTTTTGAGGGAAAGATCATCTGAATCCAAGCAAATAGATTCAGAGTCCTCGTCTATGTATGTAGAAGAACAAGAAACGAGTTTAGAATCACTTACCAGTTTCTCAGTTTTTGGTTCTTCAGCTTCAACATCTAAGACATCATCTCCCAAAGCAGCCATGAATGCCAGTAGAGCTTCCTGCTACACCTCATCATCTGACGTGTAATAGCCATCATCATAGTTGGGTATATCTGGTACTTCAATTCTGGAGAGCATGGCCTTTACTAATGCTTTGGAAGCTCTCTTCTAAAAAAACTTCTTTAAACGTTCTCTCTCCTCTCTATCAACGAGAGGGCACTCGTACTTAAGATGATTAGGAGATTTGCATTCGAAACAAGCTTTAGGGCTTGTTCAATAAACTTTTGATCACCACCGCAGAGCTTTCAGTTTTGTCTTTTGCCCTCTCGATCAGCTTGGTTAGTTTCCTCATTTGTTCTTCCAACTCAGCAACTGAAGTTTCTTCGATGTTGATGTCTTACCGCTTGGTACGGCTTCTTAGGTCTTCTATGGAAGTCCCTCTTCATGAATAAGGTAGCATCTTTGTCGACATATAGCACTCCAAACAACTTCATTTTCTGAACATCTAGATGTCCCACTGGTGTGTTTGTAATTAAGCAAACACATCATTTGTCGACATATTCGACAAGTCCTTGTCCTTTAGGCTCATGGTTTTGACATACCAGTCCTCCTTGATCATTTCTGAGAGAATTTTAGCATTGATATCATAGACTGATTACTCCCGCCCTAAGTATTTCAGCTCACAGACAATAGCATTAAATCTAGCTTCCACAAATTAAATATTTTCACCGGGAAGCATTTGTAAAGATTCATACTTATCCATGCAGATTTGCATCTTATTGCACTTCATCCAGTCAGTTTCCTGGCATAGTGTGCAAAGAAAATCCCATACTTGTTTAGAATTGTCGTACTCGAGGGCTTCTTAAACTAGTGAATCTTATAAGGATGTTAGAATCAACTCGTGGGCCATCAGGTCAAGATGTGCATGGTTCTTGTCTTTTGTTGTCCACTCATAATACGTCTTTTCCGCGATGTCTGGTCTATTTGTTCCTCCGATCTGGATGTTGACCTTGGTGATCTTCAGAGGTCCATTGGTCATTACATGAGCCATCTCTGGGTGCATGTTCTTAAGCATGATAAGAGATCTCTTCTTCCACATGTTGTACTTCTCGATAGTGTACTTGGGAAGCTTGGTGATATTCATCATCTTTAATGTACCTGAGCTAAAGTGCAGAGAAACAAGTGCAAGGAAATGGATCTAGTCCTAAGCGACTCATCAACGACCAACTTGTAAGGACTGGCCGGCGTTGATACCACTTGTTGGTCCCAAAAGCAGAGTAGTTTTGTATGCAGTGGAAGTATTAATATGTATGAACTTCTGAAAATTGAAACTTAGTTTTAAGTTCCCGATTTCCATAAACTTGATTTAGCTCAAACTTAAACTCTGATAGTCTTAAGTTTCAGTTCATAGATATACACTTCAATACTTAGAAAGTATTGAAGGTTTCAAATAAGATTGAAAACTTAACTTGGAGAAACTTAAATAAGGCAGTAAATGGCATATGATATTTATAGTGGTTCAGAGCCTTAAGGCCTACGTCCACACTTTGGAACTTAATCTGGGAACTCACTAAGTAACAGATTACAAGACTTCTCAGGATCTATACTAGCCCGTCGGGTGCCAATGTCCTTCGGCCTACGATGTCACTCGCCCTAAAACTTGGTCATTTGCTTCCTTCTTCAATTTGAAGTGAGGACGTACCTCGCAGATTTCAAACTAGAATGTTGGATGTTTGCTGTTCTTCCTAGTGGTTGGCAATGCCCGTAAGAATCAGAATGTCGGAATCAAAATCTTACTGCTGTGTTTATTACATGAAGAGTAATAAACACCAAATGATTAGCTTTATCTTTGAAAGCTTAAGCCTCGTGTTTAGAGACACAGAATATTCCAAGTGATTTTAAGATATTTTGAGTTTCGATTTAATCAAACTTTCTGCTAGTTCAAGAGTGGTAGTTCGGTTGTAACTGTGAGTATTTAATTTCTATTGAAGTGGTCTGCTATTAATAGGCAGATGTGTCGATCATTTGAATTTTTCCATCAGAAACAAGAATTCAACCGTTAGAGACAAGTGGAATATCTTCCAATCATAGCTCATTCCTCTCTGATGCAGCAGTCTGCTCTGCTCTGCTCTACTTTTATCTTTGGCAGTATACTTTTCACTTGCTCTTGTTAGAACGAGTTCAAATATGAGGAACTGGAAACCGAGATTCCTCATACATTGATGATTGACAGTTTAAAGAATCTTGAATATGACTTTGAGTTCAACTTGAATTCCTTCAGTCTTCTCGCTTTTCATGTGTTCTTTAAGCTTTGAAACTGAAAAACTGAAATACTTCTGATTTCAAGCTTTAAGTTTCTGAAATCCTATAGTGAAAAGTAAGTTTCAAGAAACCGACTTTCTGGCCTTTTCGAATTTCAAGTTCTGAAACTCAATTTCAGCATCTCAAGCTCTTTTCAAGTTTCAAGTTATGAAACTCGATTCTTGTTTTCTTGATCTTCAGCTTCCGGTCTCTAGTTTCTATTACAATTTGATTTTATCCTAAATAAGGAATACATGTAGAAACATACTAGAAGCTTAAAGATAATTTTGACACACAAAAACACAAATTAAAGGGTAAATCAGTTTCCCAATTTCTAACAATGATCTAGGAGATCTCTTTGTGAACTTCTTTTCCTCAGGTAAAGAGGTCTCTTTCTTGGCCTTAGCTTTTTCGAGGAGCTTCGCCAGTCTCCTCATCTGCTCTTCAAGCACTACAACGGATCTTTTTCATTTTTTTGTTGAGTGGTTTAAGTGGATAATGCATCATTCGTCGAGCCTGACTAACCTGCAGGTCTGTCAGTTTGGAAGGGCTTCTTTGGTCTCTACTTTGTGTCCTTGTTGTCAAAATATGTTGCATCTTTAGCATGCTTGTTTTGGTGAACTGGATACACGAACGACTTCTTTTTGTTCAACATTTGACTATCCCATTCGTGGGCTTAAAGGTAAGCAAAAAGTTCCTTCGTGGAAATCTTGGAAAGATCCTTCTCCTTAAAGCTGGTGGTTTTGACAAACCAATCCTCCTTTGGCATCTTTGATATGATCTTTTCATTGAGATTGGTAGTTGAATGTACTCTATCCAATGCCTTTAGTTTGCTCACGATTGCGTTATTTTAGCTTCTATCGACTTGACACTCTCCTGGAATAATTTGGAATAATTCATATTTGTCAACACAGACTTGGAGTTTGTTTCTCTTCATTTGTTCGATTTCTTGGGACAAGTCTTCAAGGTAATCCCTTACTTCTTTAGCTTTGTTGAATTGCATAACTTCATTGAAAAGTGCCTCAGGTAGAGCTGATCAGACCAACTCATGAGCAATGGAGTCTAGTTGGGTGATATGTGCGTAAAATGACCTATTATTCGATGTGTGTGCGTGCTTGTTTGTTTTCAATTTACACCCATATCATATGTTTTTCATGTGTTTTTGCTTTGTTTTCGTGTTTGGTGTTGTTTGTGTTGTGTAGGGTTATGTTTGAGCATATTTCATCATTTTTGGCTAAGTTTTGGTGGAAAATCGACCGATCTGAGTTCCATATGTTGAAAAGATCGACCCAGATGAAGCCAGGGAAGTTTACAAAGCCAAATTTTGACCCGAACAATTCTGGATCGGTCGATATTTGCCTCTGTCCAGCAGAGATCGACCGATCCCTGCCCAGATCGACCGATCTGGGCTCTTCAGAGCCACATGGGTCGATCCCAGAGCTAGATGGGTCGATCCAAATGAGACGGGGCATTCCTAGACGGGCATATTTGGCGGTTATTATGTTTTAAACCATCCCAGGTGATCCAACCTCAGACGGGGCGATCTATGGGTCTGAGAACTTAGTATAAAAGGTGAAATAAATGAAATTCAAAGGGATGAATAAAACTTTTGGCAAAATTTAAATTCCACATCCCATCCATCTCCTACATCAATCCAAGGGTTCCAACGGCAAATCTACTCCGAATTGATGCAGGATTGAAGGATTAGAGTGTAGATCAAGCACAAGCATAGTCAATTGGGGGAGAATCATTTCCTTACCTTTCTTTTGTAATGGATTGATCTTGTAAGTTCTTTGTTTTAAGACAATTGAAAGGTATGTGGTTCTAAACTTCTATTGGATGTTTATTTGAGCAAAGTAGTGTGAAGATTGGGTTGATTAATTGAATGTTTTCTATTCTCTTTAAGATAAGGCATGCTAGTGCTAGATTTCATTCAATTGATGTAGGTAAGAGCCAATCCTTTGATAGTTGAAATGAAAGTTGCAGCCAATACGCGTATTTGAGTGTTGTGACTAGTATGTTCTTACACACGTCTCGATCCAATCCCTGTGTGGAGGGAGCATGTAGGTCGATAATTCACATGCCTTTAGGAGTTTTATAGAGTTTGATAATGTAACGGTTTAATGACTCTATTGCATCTACGATTGATTTGCCGGTACAAAGGGAATTGGCAAGTATAGGGTGAATTGATCATGTATTGAGAGATTAAAGGATAGTTTACATTATTGCACAACCTAATTAGATCACTACCAAGTTCATTTCAACTTCCTAACTTTCTCATATTGAACATTTGTTTGTCTTGCTTCTACATTCTCGTGGAGATCATTGTGGTGAAAGTTTGAAGAGTGAATTATGATGATTGCTTGTCTACTTAATTGTTTTATTACTTGTGTTAGCATTTAGTTTAATCCGGTTGCCTAGATGGAAAACAATTACTCAATGATTGCTTTTATCCTAGCTATTAGCCTTCACATTAGTACACGGTAATCTAGTGGGCGACCGAAGTAAGACCCTAGATTGATAATTAATTCTTGAATTGCATTGTGCGCTCATTGAGCTTGTTGTTTATCTTCCTTTGTCCACTATTCGTAGGGTTTCTTGACCATGCCCGGTCCATCACCTCCTCTAATCCAACTGTTGGCCTTCATGATCTTTATAGGTTCATGCTTGATGATATCTACCATCTCTATATGTATACTTTTGAGCTAAATGGTAGATCTCTTCTTCAAAATGGCGAACTTCTCCATCGAGTATGGTGGAAGCTTTGCAATGTTCATCATGAGTGTATAACTTGCTCTCTATACAAGAGAAAGATGTAAGGAAATGGATTCTGTCCTTATATACTCAAAGTTGTCCAGTCTATGAAGACCGACCTGCTCTGATACCACTTATTGGTCCCGAGATCAGAGTTGGTGCGCAAACTAATTAAGTTTAATCAAACTTGCACTTCATGAACTAGTAGTTGCACACTAGTTTGTGTTTCTAAAGACTTGTTACTTAGCGAGTTTAAAGTTAACTTTAGTTTCAAATATATTTCAACACTTAGAATGTGTTGAGTTTTAAATCCTTACAAGAAAGTAAAGAAAGCAGTAGAGGTGCAAAATGATTTATAGATGTTCGGACACAAAAGTCCAATTTCTCTCTTTAGACCTAAGTCTGGAAATCACTAAGATTTTGGTTACAGTAGGTTCTCTCAATCTATTGCTAACTGGTAGATGCCAATGTGTACCAGTCCACTACCTCACTCGTCCAGGCATCTGCTTCCACTGCTTCTTGGAACTTGGAGTATGGACACACCATGCGGCCTCCTTTTTGGAACCTGGGAGTTATTAGAGTACTTCCCAAAACATTCGAACATGCGGCTAAACACCTTTGATAGTTACTTCTTGGCGATAGGCAACAACTTCTGTGTTCTTACTTAGAAAGTAAGAACACCAAGTAAATGACTCAAGCTGAAGAGCTGCGAGTCTCGTGTCCAAAGATCAGTACATGATAAGCTAGTTGTTAGCCTTGAAAGTTTGAAGCTTTGAGTTTTTTATTTTCGCAGAGTATCGGTGCTTTCTTATATTTTTTCGGTAACCTCTCTTCAGGGAACATTTTGTCTATTTATAGACGAAGTATGAGAGATTCAAAATTAGAGCCGTTTAGAGATAATTCAAATATTGTACAATCTAGCGCCTCAATTTTTTTGTGAAGGATAGTGTGTTTTACCTAAACGAGTTCAAATATGAGGAACTGCAAACCGAGATTCCTCATACATTGATGATTGACAGTTTAAGGAATCTTGAATATGACTTTGAGTTCAACTTGAATTCCTTCAGTCTTCTCGCTTTTCATGTGTTCTTTAAGCTTTGAAACTGAAAAACTGAAATACTTCTGATTTCAAGCTATAAGTTTCTGAAATCCTATAGTGAAAAGTAAGTTTCAAGATACCGTCTTTTTGGCCTTTTCAAATTTCAAGTTCTGAAACTCAATTTCAGCATCACAAGCTCTTTTCAAGTTTCAAGTTATGAAACTCGATTCTTGTTTTCTTGATCTTCAGCTTCCGGTCTCTAGTTTCTATTACAATTTGATTTTATCCTATATAAGGAATACATGTAGAAACATACTAGAAGCTTAAAGATAGTTTTGACACACAAAAACATAAATTAAAGGGTAAATCAGTTTCCCAATTTCTAACAATGATCTAGGAGATCTCATTGTGAACTTCTTTTCCTCAGGTAGAGAGGTCTCTTTCTTGGCCTTAGCTTTTTCGAGGAGCTTCGCCAGTCTCCTCATCTGCTCTTCAAGCACTACAACGGATCTTTTTCATTTTTTTGTTGAGTGGTTTAAGTGGATAGTGCATCATTCGTCGAGCCTGACTAACCTGCAGGTCGGTCAGTTTGGAAGGGCTTCTTTGGTCTCTACTTTGTGTCCTTGTTGTCAAAATATGTTGCATCTTCAGCATGCTTGTTTTGGTGAACTGGATACACGAACGACTTCTTTTTGTTCAACATTTGACTATCCCATTTGTGGGCTTAATGGTAAGCAAAAAGTTCCTTCGTGGAAATCTTGGAAAGATCCTTCTTCTTAAAGCTGGTGGTTTTGACAAACCAATCCTCCTTTGGCATCTTTGATATGATCTTTTCATTGAGATTGGTAGTTGAATGTACTCTATCCAATGCCTTTAGTTTGCTCACGATTGCATTATTTAGCTTCTATCGACTTGACACTCTCCTGGAATAATTTGGAATAATTCATATTTGTCAACACAGACTTGGAGTTTGTTTCTCTTCATTTGTTCGATTTCTTGGCACAAGTCTTCAAGGTAATCCCTTACTTCTTTAGCTATGTTGAATTCCATAACTTCATTGAAAAGTGCCTCAGGTAGAGCTGATCAGACCAACTCATGAGCAATGGAGTCTAGTTGGGTGATATGTGCGTAAAATGACCTATTATTCGATGTGTGTGCATTCTTGTTTGTGTTCAATTTACACCCATATCATATGTTTTTCATGTGTTTTTGCTTTGTTTTCGTGTTTGGTGTTGTTTGTGTTGCGTAGGGTCATGTTTGAGAATATTTCATCATTTTTGGCTAAGTTTTGGTGGAAAATTGACCGATCTGAGTTCCAAATGTTGAAAAGATCGACCAGATGAAGCCAGGGAAGTTTACAAAGCCAAATTTTGACCCGGACAATTCTGGATTGGTCGATATTTGCCTCTGTCCAGCAGAGATCGACCGATCCCTGCCCAGATCGACCGATCTGGGCTCTTCAGAGCCACATGGGTCGATCCCAGAGCTAGATGGGTCGATCTAAATGAGACGGGGCATTCCTAGACGGGCATATTTGGCGGTTATTATGTTTTGAACCATCCCGGGTGATCCAACCTTAGACGGGGCGATCTATGGGTCTGAGAACTTAGTATAAAAGGTGAAATAAATGAAATTCAAATGGATGAATAAAACTTTTGGCAAAATTTAAATTCCACATCCCATCCATCTCCTACATCAATCCAAGCGTTCCAAAGGCAAATCTACTCCAAATTGATGCAGGATTGAAGGATTAGAGTGTAGATCAAGCACAAGCATAGTCAATTGGGGGAGAATCATTTCCTTACCTTTCTTTTGTAATGGATTGGTCTTGTAAGTTCTTTGTTTTAAGACAATTGAAAGGTATGTGGTTCTAAACTTCTATTGGATGTTTATTTGAGCAAAGTAGTGTGAAGATTGGGTTGATTAATTGAATGTTTTCTATTCTCTTTAAGATAAGGCATGCTAGTGCTAGATTTCATTCAATTGATGTAGGTAAGAGCCAATCATTTGATAGTTGAAATGAAAGTTGCAGCCAATACGCGGATTTGAGTGTTGTGACTAGTATGTTCTTACACACGTCTCGATCCAATCCCTGTGTGGAGGGAGCATGTAGGTCGATAATTCACATGCCTTTAGGAGTGTTATAGAGTTTGATAATGTAACGGTTTAATGACTCTATTGCATCTACGATTGATTTGCCGGTACAAAGGGAATTGACAAGTATAGGGTGAATTGATCATGTATTGAGAGATTAAAGGATAGTTTACATTATTGCACAACCTAATTAGATCACTACCAAGTTCATTTCAACTTCCTAACTTTCTCATATTGAACATTTGTTTGTCTTGCTTGTACATGCTCGTGGAGATCATTGTGGTGAATGTTTGAGGCGCTATCCTTCACAAAAAATTTGATTATCACATAATCATGTGATATCCATGGTGTGATATCCATTGATTATGTGAAATCAATTGATAACCTTGCGGATCCGCTAACCAAAGGGTTAAATCGAGATCAAATGTACAAATTGCTAGAGGGAATAGGATTGAAATCCACATTATGAATGAGTTTAGTGGATACCCAACCTAGATGATTTGAGATCCCAAGAACTACGTTCAATGGGACAACCAAGCTACACAAGTTCGAGTGATAACACCGACAAGATAATGTCTTTCTAGTGGCGATGCCTTGGAAAATGACTTATCTACCCTTCCCTAAAGATAGCAAGTGAGGTGTTATGAACCTGCATGTGGTATAGGTTAAGTCCTAAGTGACTTTTATTGACTCCTGAAAACCTCGTGATGGTTGAGCTAGGTAGGAATGCTCGGAATAGGAGATCACCTATAAAAGTGGAAGTGGGGCCGCTTCAAATGAACACTTATGAATCCAAAGGGGGTGTCCATGGCCTGTAACGGAACCAAACGTGAGAACGAATAGAGGTTGAAATGTTAATGTTTCAATGTTGTTGTCTCGGTACACACGATGGAGGATTAGTTCAAGGTATTCTTACCACTTAGCCACCGGTGTGCCCGATGACATTGAAGATGAACGGTTCAAAGCCATAAGCTACCTGTTCAGGTGCATTAACATCTCTTGAAACTGAGTTGGCTATGCATCATGCATTTTGGCATTTCCACTCATGGGGGGGATTGTTGGTAATTTGGGTACTTTATGGTAAATTCCCGATGTGAAATATTTAATTTCGTCGTAATTAAATATTACCAACACAATCTACACGAAGAGTAGATGTTTGTGGTATATTTATTTTCTCAAATCCAAATTCCGGTGAGTGAGAAATGAGACCACAAAGTGACATGGGTTGGTGGGTTATTACACAAGTGAATATGTAATAAATGAAATGTCCCACATTGATAGACGGTCGACGTGGCTAAACTGGTCGACGTGGTGCACACGTTGCATGTGACATGGATGATGAGTCAGCCATGTGTTGCAATTGAGTGTGGATAAATACGTTGCAATTGAGTGTGGATAACTACCACATTTTGCACATGTCTATTACATTCAAATTTGTAACGGCTCCATTGATGGCGTCGGTTACCCATGTCTCATGCCTTGTAATGGTCCAGCCTTGATGGCTGAGATAGGCTCCCCTTGGGTGGACATGTCTATAAATAGACATGCATCATGTTGTCTCCTATTCCGTGGTTCCCAAAACATTAGACAACTCACGTAGCCAGAGATACTGCAACTTTTCCCTCATATTGCTGCATCTTTTTTGTTGTTCTTATGCAACTCAATTTCGCCTCTCATTCAGTTCGTCGGAGCCTTTGCGACTTGCGGTGCTGCCTCGTAAAGGACGAAGCCGTTTTACCTTTGGGGAAAACCGCCATTAGACGAGCACTACGTCGGCGTATTTGTCTTGCAGGAAGAGGGCATCCTCGACTCGGCTGTGCTTTTGCACTTCTTTTTATTTATTTAATATTGTTATTTCATTTTATTTAATTATTCTCGTACTAGCAGTACTTGCAGATATAGTTGTAAAAACCTGTTGTACTAGATATAATAATTTGCAGTGTTTTCAGTTATTCTCCACAGATCTTGTAGCTTTGTGTCAGAACGGCTCTGCCACTCCGAGGAATCGCAATTGAATGCGAGAATTTTAAACATTATGGAATCTCGACTCTTAATGTCTGTCTTTTTATGGAATCCATTGACTTGTTCTTTTTGTTGCTTTGTGTGAGTTAGGATTGTGTGGAGACTGGACTTGCAAACTGGATTAGGTCCAAGCTGGTGCCCATGGCTAGTTTCTCTGTATGTTCATTCCAAACTGGTAGTCAGTTCAAGTTTCTCCAAACCGGTAGCCAGTTTCTTCTATCTCCTTTTGCGGTCCAAACTAGTGGATTTGATCCCGACTAGGACATTACACATTTCTATGGACTAGGCTAATCTAGAGACTAAGTAGGTAATGGTTTGACACACCAAAATAAATAAACATAAGGGATGATTTGTCCTAACAATTATGTGATCTCTTTGTTACGTAAAATTGAATGGATTGCAACTTAAATAATATTTTTGGATCCGCCGCTAATTAACCACCACTTCCACTTCTCATCTTTTTTACATAGAGACAAATTGTAACACCCCTCACAAATTTTAATGTAATTATCGGAATTTCATAAATAATATTTGATTATTAGAATTAATTCAAGACATTTTGCGATCGATCAAATTGGAATTTAAGTATTGAGCATTATTCCCTATCATCCCTATATTCTAATGAAGAAATTTAGTTATTTAATTGGTGAATTTAAATTTAATCGAGGATCGAAATATTTTTGCACAACCCGACATTTCTATATTAGAATAATATCGATCGATAAATCTTATAAATCGATAAAGTATTATGTTTTCCTGTAAAGATGACGTAGAGTCGACATGAGTTGATGTCAAAGTGACTAATGAGACAACCAATTAACAACCATTTTAAATTTTTTACTTTTGGTATTTACAAGTTTGTCGTTGCTTTCTTTCTATAAAAAGAAGGCATCAATATTTCTCAACACCTTTTCTTTCTCTCCACAAATTTCACCAATATTTTTCTGGCAAGTCTCAGGAAACATTCTAACAAAGCTCCGGTGAAGTATTTTCAAGGTAAAAACGAGATATTTAGGATTTTCAACCCCATTCTTTTCATTTAAAATTTCATTTTCTCCATTCTCTTTGATTTAGAGGTTATGATAAAGCTTAAAACAAGTGATCTTTGAGTCTACGTGAACCTAGTGACTTCTAGAATGTAAAACTAAACCCATAGTTGGTTATTTTCTATTTTAAGAATGTTTAACAATTTTTCCCTAGTTGGAGATTTATGGTTCTAGGCTTGTTTTGAGCTTTTGAGCATGTATGCATGATCAACATGATTAATATTGAGCCTAGATACAGTATGATAGGTTAAGAATCGAGTTTGTGATCATTTGTATTATTGTTTACATTTTTGCTCCATTTTGAAATGCTGAGCATTTATTTTGATTCTACCATATTTATGATGTTTTTATGCTTAGAACTATGCCTAGACTCGTTATATATTAGTCGACATAGTCTATGTTGACCGACATCTCTCATTTTGATCGACACAAAATGATTTTGAATTAATTATTTTACATCTATTGTCACATCTCTATTTCAGTCGATACATCAATTTCGGTCAACGTCATCCATTCAGTCGACATAGGCATGTCGATCGACACGGAGCAAAGTGTCAATGGATGATGTTGGCTGACTCATCATCACACCGGCAAGAAGAGTACCAGCAAATGTCACCAGCAAGGTGATACCCTACCAGCTAGAAGTGACACCAGCTAGCCAAAATAAGCAAGTGCTTTGCAAGTGAGTCCAGACTTTAAGAAAGAAGATCTTAAAGTTTGTGACACTTAAAATCTAGTCCAGACTAAAATATCAAATATTTATTATTACGAATAGCCAAAATAGATATTATTACTAAAATATCCAAAAAATCTCCCACTTATAATGAAAGCATAATACCATTACTTTGTCTGAGTATTAAGTGTGTTTATTTAAATCTAGCTATTAAAATTGGACACAACGTGTTTGGCTTCAGATCTTCAGCCCCAAATTACGAACATGTTCCTCGTAGATCTTCTGAGGTAAGCCCCTTTTTAAATGGATCTACTAGATTTTCTTTTGTATTTATCTTTTAGATTAGCACATCGCCTATGGTAATTTCTTTCTATGTGTTTTGATGCCTTGTGAGCCCTGGGTTTTTTTGAGTTTGCCACTGCACTAGCATTGTCACAATATAATGTGATTGTTTTAGGCAAACATGGAACTATACCCAGCTCAAAAAGGAAACTTCAGAAACATACCAATTCTTTTCAAGCTTCTGAAGCTGCTACATATTTAGCTTCCACGGTGGAGTCCGCGATACATTTTTGTTTCACACTTCTCCAAGAGACAGCTCCTCCTCCCAAGGTAAACACATATCTGGAGGTCGATTTTTTCTCATCTGGATTTGCCTTGAAATTCAAATCCGTATACCTTAGAGGACACAAGTTCTTGGATATTTAAGAATGTGTTTTACCGCATTCCAATACATCTTAATATCTTGCTACTATGCTTATAATATAGTAGATATCTGGCCTCGTACGAAGCATTGCATACATGAGACTTCCCACTATAGAAGCATATTGTAATATAACAATCTCATTTTTTTCCTCTTCTATCACATGACATTGTGATTTTGATGGAGGAATGATCACTGTAAAATCTACAGATGAATTATAACAGTGGCAAATAAAATTTATAAGTCAAGTCGAACCCAAGGGAATTGTGTGAGGAAATTATCCTATGTACTAATTATGATCCTAAGATTCATTGTTTGAGTAAACAGAAAATCAGTGTTTTGGTTTTATAAAACTAAAAATAACAATACTAAAAATAAAGAGGTTTTGAAAGCAGATTTAAAGGAACACAGACTCTAGTGCGAACAATCAATCAGAATACATGCAAATCAATTAACTAGCATTGGTGGGAAATCATAAAAATACTATAGCTTCTTGGTCGGACAATTATGGCCTAGGCTACTATTATGTGAAATAATTGTTGTTGGCACTTCGCGTCCATCAATACAGGATGGTGTCGATCGACGTGAAGCCTTCTTGTCGATCCTCGCTGTGGATCGAAGTGTATTCCGTCGGCTGCTCGGCGTTGATCGACGCCAGGCTGCATCGATCAATGCCGAGCTGTACTCCAATTTTTTTAATTAAACTGCAAAACAACTGTTAGCAAAAGATAAAATCAAAAATAATGGAAATTTAAAATAAAAAAGAAAAATTGAAAAGAAAACATGTAAAAGGTTGGGTTACCTCCCAACAAGTTCTTGATTTAACCCAACAAGTTCTTGATTTAACGTCGTAGCTCGACGATACCTCAAATCACCACCAGGGAGGTTGGGTTCAGACTTGCCGACCTTTTGCATCCACCATGTAAACCTTCCGGTCTTTGACAATGGTGGTGAGCTCAGAAAAAGGAGGCGTAGTTGACACTTTCACCCCTATGTTTCCTTGCTACCACCCAATGGCAGTTGCTTCCTTCTCCTCAGATTCATCTCCTTCTTCAGTAGTGGAGATCCAATTGCACTCCATCTTCTTCTTGTCGATCACAAAGGTGATCTTCTCGTCGTTTGCCCGAAGTGTCATCTCGCCGCCTCGATAGTCAATGAGAGCGGCACTAGAATCAAGAAACTCATGCCCCAAGATCAAAGGCATGTTCTCGTCCTCCTTCATCTCGTGCACCATGAAGTCTGCAGGGAAAATGAGATAGCCCACGCGAATGAGAACATTCTCTAGTATACCTTTCGGGCGGGACACAGACCGGTCTGCCATCTTCAGAGTGATCGTTGTGGGCCTCATATTTCTGATGTTGAGATGTTTGTAGATGGAGTACGGCATCAGGTTGATACTGGACCCAGTATCAAAAGGTACTCTCTCGAAAATGCGTCCCCCAATCTCAACCGAAATAGAGAAGCTTCTAGGATCGCTTCTCTTGATGGGCACTTGCTTTTGCAGTAGCAGGCTGCAATGCTCGTGGATCTTCACCATCTCATTATCCACGAATTGCTTCTTCCCACTCATCAATTTCAGAGGTACTTCATGTACCCCGGGATCTCCTTCAGTGCTTCAATCAGTGGGATGTTGATGCTGACCTTCCTCAGATTCTTCACAAATCTGGAGAACTTGGAGTCCTCCTTCTGCTTCGCGAACCGCTGATGGAACAGCATAGGAGAGATTTGATCTTCAGAATGCCTCAACTTTTTCCCGGAATGGACTTCTGCATCGATCGACGCAAGGTTGCATCGATCTACGTCGCTCTGTGTGTGTCGATCGATGTGGGGTGCGTCGATTGACATGGCTCCATCGGTCGACATCTTCTTCTTCGAGCTCTCCTCTTCCTTGCTCGACGAACCATCTTCAGTGTTGTTCGACACGGGAGGTGCGTCGATCAACGTGGATCCATCTCCTGTGCAATTTTGCTCCTTTTTGCCTCAAAAATCATTCATAACCATCTCGGGACTCTTGTAGCTCGTCCCAGACCTCAGAGTAATTGCATTTACTGACTTTTCCTTTGCCGGGTTCACCTCTGTTACACTTGGAAACTGTCCCGGCTTATGCTGATTGCTGAGAGTAGTGGCGATTTGGCTCAGTTGGGTGTCCAACATCTGAAGATGTTTCACCATCAGCTGCATGTGGTTGGCCATCCCCTTCACCTCGGTTTCTACTTTCCCAAACCGATTGTCAGAGCTCTTAATGAATTTCTCGAGCGTCTCCTCCAGCACAGACTTCTTCCTTTCCACGATCTCTCCTCCAGTACCTACATCAAAACCAGGTCGAGGGTGTTCTGCTGCAGAGGGGTTGGAATATGAAAAACCAGGGTTAGTTCTCCCATGGTTGTAATGATACCTCTGATTGCCTCCTCGGTAGTTATTTTGATAACCACCTCCAGTATAGTTCACCTCCGCTTCAACAACTCCAGATGAACTGCTCGCCCCCCGGTTGATGTAGTTAGCCTCCACGGGTACTATGGTCATGCTTAGCTCTACAACAGCGGCAGCTGTGGCTTTTGCTGCTTCCAATTTTGTAATGTCTTCTCGGAGCTTTTTCACTTCAGCAACCACGTCAAATTCTGGTCTTATCTCGACTGCTTTGACTGGTAGCTGCCTCTCGATCGGCCACTAATGGCTATTCAGAGCCATATCTGCCAGGAGTCTCATTCCCTCGGCTCCACTCTTCTTCATTAGGATTCCCCCAGCAGATGCATCAACCAACTCCTTCATGTGTGGAGTCAGCCCTTCATAGAAATGACAGACCTGCATCTCTAAATCAATCCCATGCCCAGGACATAGCTACAAGAGCTCCTTGTACCTCTTCCAGGCCTCATGTAGTGATTCATCATACATCTGTTTAATATGGGTGATAGCAGCTTTCCTCTTCAGCAGTAGGCTCGACAGGAAGTAGTTGGTGAGGAATTTTGATTGAAGCTCCTCCCATGTCCCTATCAAACTCTTATCCAATTCAGCAAACCAAGACCGCACCTCGTCTCTGAGTGAGAACGAGAAAATTCTCATTCTGATTACATCCTGGCTTACTCCATTCTGCTTGACAGTGTCACACACCTCAATGAATTGGTTGAGGTGGGCATGTGGATCTTTTAGAGCTCTCCGCGCAAACTAATTTTGCTGCACCATCTGAATAAGGTCTATGCGCAGCTCAAATTTGTTGGCATCGATGCCAACTCTGAATCTGGCCTCCTCTTGCTGTGGGAGAAATTGATCCAAGATGGACCTTTGCGGAACCACAATCTGCCTGTTGTTCAACTCTGCCAGTCTTGCAGCTTGTTCTGCCTGAGTAGCCTAGGCAGCTTGTAGTTGTGCTCTCAGCTGTTGTACTTCATTCACAAATTGCCTCTACTCCTCGGGAGTCATATTTTGCAGAGGTGCTTCAGGATTTTCTTCCATCTCTTCTTGTTTGTCTCTTCCTTTCTTTTTGTTTTTCCTGCTGGCTGCTTCGATTTCAGGGACAAAGGCCTCGAGTGTTTTTCCTTGAGATCTCGTGTTCATGCACCACATGTAATGAAAATAGGTAGGTATCAGTTTGGCATCGATCGACGTAGGGTTACGTCAATTGATGCAAGGTAGAGATCAGCGTCGATCAACGTGGGAGGTGCGTCGATCGACACAACAAAATTTTCGATGTTGATCGATGCGTGTACGCATCGATCGACACTGAGAACAAACACGAAAACTCACGCACGCACACATACAGAAAAATAAAACTCAATCCAACAAATTCTAGAAAGAACTAGTAACAAGATAAAATCTAACAACTCCCCGACAACGGCGCCAATTTGATCACTGTAAAATCTACAGATAAATTATAGCAACAGTGGCAAATAAAATTTATAACTCAAGTTTAACCCAAGGGAATTGTGAGGGGAAAGTATCCTATGTACTAATTATGATCCTAAGATTCATAGTTTGAGTAAACAGAAAATCATGGTTTTGGTTTTATAAAACTAAAAATGACAATACTAAAAATAAAGAGGTTTTGAAAGCAGATTTAAAGGAACACATGTTCTAGTGCGAACAATCAATTAGAATACATGCAAATCAATTAAATCGCATTGGTGGGAAATCATAAAAACACTATAACTTCTTGGTCGGACAATTATAGCCTAGGCTACTATTATGTGAATGTGTGGCCTCAATAACATAGTAATAATCAATGCTTTATGATTCAACAGATTAATCCCTACAATTATTATCTTCCCCTAGGACAGATATTTTAATTGTATTCAAATTCTTTTTCCTGTTATCAATTTTCACTTTTCAGCCCTTCAATCTATAACTGTAAACCTAGAATTAATTCTATCTCTAGATCTGATTAATTCTAGATCCTAACAATTCACACAGGAATTCAAAACCAAGCAGTTTGAGTTAATTAATTAAACATGCATTCAAGATCAATCATGCATTGCCCTAGAACCCGCTAGGGTTTCTAGCCACTCATCGCAGATAGAAATAAAAAAGAAAACATATTAAATTGCATAAAAGTAAAGAACTTACAAGAAAATAAACGGGTTTCATGTTTCCCAACTCTCGAAACTCTAAAAACTGAATGTTGGATGCTAAGATAATGAAAAGGTATGAAAAAGTATGAAAGGGTTGCTGAAAAAGTCGAAACTACTAGTATATTTATAGAGGTGGATGTATATTTTATCAAATCTAGGGCTGAAGATATGATATAATTCGAGTTTAATCGAATTTTCGCGACAGCAGATTCGCGTCGATCGACGTGGCTTCCACATTGATCGATATGAAACGTCCACATCGATCGATATGGTCCTTCAATTTCCAGACTTGGTCGTTTCTCGCCCCTTCTGTGCGGTCTCACGGTTTTTACCATAACTTCCTCTCCCGAACTCCGATTGACCCTATTCCAGTTATGTTGGAAAGCTAACTCATAGCTCTATCCATTAACATGTGCCAATAGCCCGAATTCCACGTGTGGAAGAACTCTTCACTGCTACTCTTGCACGTCACTGCTTTCGGAACGGTTTTCCAGTGAATTTGGCCTAAAACCTGTAGAAACACACCAAAGCACGCATAATACCACCCAATATAGACTCATGCATAAAATTTATATATAAACTCAATAAAACTACATAAAATAGTATAAAATAATATAGATAAGTGAGTAAAATAATGAACTTATCAAGGAATACCAGGACGATAAAGAAACAAGCCTTTCTTGGCATATTTCATGCTAAAACAAACCAATACAGTATCAATATAAGTGGCATGAGATAAGCTCAACATAATTTTTCTGCGATTCCGCAAAACTTTGATCCCAAGAATTTGGTCAATGTTTCCTAGATCGTTCATTTGAAATTGTTAGGATAACCATCCTTTTATGTCTAACAACATTTCTACATCATTTTTGAATAAGAGAATGTCGTCCACATAAAGTACAAGAAAAACCATGCTTCCACTGACGCACAACCGGTACTCAAAACTCTTGTTTTTTGCATTGTTAAAATCCATATAATTTGATCACATCATCAAAATATTTGTTACGTGAACTTTAAACTTGCTTGAGTCCGTAAAGGGACTTCTTTAGCTTCCAGACGTGATGCTCTTCATCTTTCTCTACATATCCTTATAGCTATTGCATGTAGATGTCACGACCTTCCTCAAGGTACCTGTCTAAACATGCGGTTTTGACATCCATCTCTCAAATTTCTAGACCCATATGTGTCACTATGGACAAAAGTATTTGAATGGGTTTTAACATGGAAACAGGTGAAAAAGTTCATCATAGTTAATACCTTCCTTTTTACTATAACCTTTCTGGAGTAATTATTCTATGAACCGCAGTGCACATAACTCAACTGAACCAAGGATTGTCGTGGATATCTAAATAATTGTCATACATCAATTTCCCTAGCATGATCATATTTAATAATTAAATTTCCATGTACAGGTCAATCGGATTACCTTTTATCCGTAGTGTCTGCAAATCTGCGCATAGGGATTTAAAACTTTGAATCTTCGTGGTTCATATTTAATCCTACAGAAAAAAGAAAAAATATTTCCAATTCTATTAATAATTAAAATCAAAGTTATAAGAGAGAGAAGAAAAGAATCCTCCAGATCAGATCTCCTGATCTATGTCCCTCGCTCCTATCCGATATCTAGTGAAGATTGCTATCTTATATTGCACTGATCGAGAAGCAGGATTTCCTTCCCTCACTCGGATGATGTCGCCTATCAGTTTAAAAAAATATGGTCTGCTGATTATTAACTTGTGAACATATGATCAGGCGACCTAAGGGGGTATTTATAGGAAAATTTTGATCTTTAATGGGCTTGAGATTTTCATGAGCCAGACCAGGGACAAATATGCAAATAATAAAATAGAGTCTTTTATTAATTAATTTCCATATTTAACCAAGAAGATAATTAATTAATTAATATTGATTCACGTCACTAGAGAATAAATACTAACCTACCCATTTATCATCACATTATGAGGAACGGGTTGCAAAGGTTCAGTATATCCCCATATTTAAGGTTACAGATATTTATTAATTAATTTGAGCTCGGACTAGCTCCAAAATTAATTAATATCCTTTATTCCGAAGTTACACCACTCAATATTTTTCATTTATGCTTGAACTTAATCAACATGATGGACTTTAGCATAAATGAACCTTTTGAGCTACTTAGGGAATGTCTCCATCCTATACTGGATATTGTTACCTAATTTCAGTCACAGACAATCATATACAAATTGCTATCACCCAAGATACAGATATACAAGTACATGTAAGACTCTCCACCATAGAATCTCAAAGTGACACACAAATCTGTTTATACTTTTGGATCTTCATTAGGCTTAAGATTCCATCAAACCATCAAGACAAGGATTCTTTTAAGGATATTAATGATTACCATAATATGAAATGAAATTGTTTACTGATATACCAATTTTAATACTTTGCAGTATACACAAACCTAACACTTTCACTGCCAACCTAGCCTTAAATTTCGTTATGTTACCAATGAAATCCTTCTTTCTCTTGTATACCCACGTGCTACCTATTGTTTGAATACCATCTGCTAGCAAGGATTTTTGGCATACATCCATAGTTGTAATAGATTCAATTTCTGAATCCATGGCTTGATGCCATTTAGTAGCGGTCTTGTCTTTTTTAGCTTCATCGTATGTCCATGGGTCAGCATCATGTAGACCGTCTTTTGGGTTTATGTTTGATGGCTTTCCCAATAACATATACCAATTAGCCTCCCAAGACACCCTCCCACTATGACGAGGCCTCTTTAATGTATTAGTGTTAGGTGCATTCACTTGTGATTCACCATCTTATACTGGAAACCGTGTAGTTGGTTGCGTACCGATTCTAGGTATGCTCAATCTGCTACAGGGTTCTCCTGATGGATTTAATTCATCCTCTGGGAATCTTGCATTGGTACATACAACGACCTTCTGATCCCTCAAGATCATAAAACAAAACACCTTTTGTTTGCTTAGGATAGCATACAAGCATCATTAACTTTGACCTTCTTTCTAACTTATCAGCTTCCTTGTTCAACACATATGTTGGACAACCCCACACTTTTAACTTCGATAAACAGGCTTTCACCCATACCAAAGTTCTAGTGGGGTTTGAGGAACTGACATAGAATGTACTAAGTTAAGTAAGTACTCAATTGTTTCTAGCGCATGTCCCCAAAAGGAAATGAGTAAGCTGACATAACTCATCATAGATCTACAATCTCTAACAGAATTCTATTTCTTTTTTCTGCAACACCATTCTGCTGAGGGGAGCCAGGTGCAGTCCATTGGGAAGTATCACTTGATCAGATACTGTAAAAGTTCATCGTTGAGGTACTCCCCCCCATGATCATATCGCAGTGTCTTTATGATCTTGTTCAACTTCTTCTCTACACCAGCCTAGAATTTCTCTTGGCATTGAGATTTATAGTGAAGTAGATAAACATATCCATATTTGGAGTAGTCATCGATAAAAGTGAAAGAGTATCTATGCCCTCAACGAGCTTGTGTTGACATTGGTCCACACAGACCAGAGTAGTTAAGATCTAATGAGTCATTTGCTTAAGACTTAGTTGTCTTAAGAGGCCTAGTCGTTATCTTTCCCTCTATACAGGACTCACAAAATCTATGTGGAACTACCTAGATAGTGATGGAGATCTAGTTGACAGGATTTATCAAGATATTTCAAGAAGATTAGTTGAAGATATGATAAAAGACTTGATATATCTTGATAAGATTTGATTAACTTTAATTTAATTAGATTTTATTTCTAGATTTGTTAGAATTTAGATTTCATTTTATTACAAAGATATCAAGATATATTTGTTGTATATCTTGATTGATTTGATATGGTTTTCAGATTTATTTACCTAGTTTGATTAGGATTAGATTTGATTTTCTTCCTATAAATAAGGCTTCATAATTTCATTGTAATTCAGTTTACAGTTTTTAAGAAAATTTGAGAGATTGTCCACTCAATTATTCTGAAAGCTCACGAATTCTAGTAGCCCTAGAATTCAAAAACTTTGACTTATCAAACGAAATTTTGCAGCCGTTTGTGACATCTTCACTACATCCTTCGTCGTGAGCCGAGTTGCTTTTTGAGTCGTAGGGGCTCGTTCTTCTTCTTGCCTACGGTTCTCTGAGGGTCGAGTCATATGCGTTGGATTTTCCATCGTATCTGTTCGAGTCGTGTCATCGTGAATTTTCGGTTCGTCGATTCTAGGTTGCGATATAAACTTTCCTGGTGAGGATCGTATCATTTTGGTATCCAGAAAGAGGTCGTGTCCTTATTTTCTTTCCTTTCAGCTCAATTTTGTATCGTGTCTTTCTTTTCTCTTCCTTTAAATTTTGCATCTTGTCTTGTTTCATGTGTAAAAAATAATTGAGTCTTTATCGTCCTTCATCTTTTGTCCGTTCGTGTCTTGTCCACTTCATTTTTTTCGTGTCAGTTTTTGTTATTTTTATTTTCATTTATTTATTATTTATTATTTATTTATTTTAAATTATTATAATTATTATTTTTGTTTTTCCATCTTATTATATCTATATCATCAATATTTATCCATATCTCATCTATATCATATATATCTAATTCATATTTATATATATCTATCCAATCCATATTGATCCTTATATCTTATCCATATAAAATCATATCTGTCCATATCTATTCATATATATCTCATTCATATCTAACAATATATATTTTATCCATATCTATCATTATCTATATCACTCATATTTATCCATATATCTCATTTATACTTATCCATATCTATTCATATATCTCATCCATATTTATCCATATATATCACATCCATATATTTATCCTTATCTATCCATATACCTATCATATCATCTTTCGTCCATACATATCTCACAAAGGGGTTGATAACGCCATAATTTAAGTGATACACGAGAGCTTTTGAGGTGGTGAGGAATACTCTTTTTGTCAAAACTAACTTCTATGCAAAATGGCTAAAACTGAGTATGAGGATAAAGCTAATGATGCTAAAATTCAGATGAGGTATATGCCGAAGGTTTTGAAATTTGACTTAAGAAAGATGGTGCAATCCGAGATGGAGATATTGCATCAACGGCTTGATGCATTCGAAGATTATTATTTGGGCAGCAAAAGGATGAGATATAGACAAGAGAGTTGGAAGACTTAACTAGATAGTTCCTCCTCATTTGATAAGCTTCTATCAATGGTGGAGCAGGCAGTGGAGCAGGTGTTGGTGGCAACCAAGTCTCAATCGTTGTCTGTTTCAGTTCAAGAAATCAAAGAAGACAATATAGCAGTTCAGATACCATTGCAGGTTCTTTGTGAAGCAGTGGTGGCAACCCAATCTGAGTCAATGCAGCCAAATCGAAGATGAGAGTGTTGCTACACCCTTGTAGAGTCATATTGAAGACAATGCAAGATTTGATGTTCCGACTACACTCACTATCATTAACAGTCCAGCTATGGGTATGCAAAACCAAAGTCAAGAGACCAAGGAAGAAGACATAGTAGTTCGTACTCCATTGGAAGAATTTGAGGAAGATATCTCAATACCATTTGAATACACTATTGTTGTTAGAAAATTTTTGAGTGTACATAATCAAGTGGATATATGGCAGGGTTCAGAATTAGTGAAGGCAATGGAGAAGGTTGAGAGGGAAATAGTTCATAAGTTGTTTCTATAAGAACTATTATTCTGAAAAGGAGGATGAATGAAGAAAAGAAATTGTCAGAGTTTGAACATGATGTTAGGCCAAACAAGCCAACCAAAGGCAATGTAAGATGGTCAATTGAGTCTGGTGTAAACTTGGATTTGAGGACAAATCCCTTTGAAGAGGAGGGAATGATGGAGATCCAGTTGATAAGATTTATCAAGTATTTCAAGAAGATTTGTTGAAGATATTATAAAATACTTGATATATCTTAATAAGATTTGATTTAGTTTTTATTTTTTTAGATTTGATTTCTAGATTTGTTAGGATTTAGATTTCATTTTATTACAAAAATATCAAGATATATTTGTTGTATATCTTGATAGATTTGATATGATTTTTATATTTATTTTCCTAGTTTGATTAAGATTAGATTTGATTTTCCCCCCTATAAATAGGGCTTCATATTTTCAATGTAATTCAGTTTTCAGTTTTAATTTCCAGTTTATAAAAATTGCGAGTTTTATTCTCCAATTCTGAAAGCTCTTGAATTTTTGTGCAGTACCTTGAAATTCAATATTGACTTATTAATAGGACTTTCACATCCATTTGTGGCGTCTTTACTATATCCATCATTGTTGAGGCAAGTTGTTTGTTGGGTCGTAGGGGTTCGTTTCGTCCTTGCCTATTGGTGTTGGATTTTCCCCATCATATCATGTTTTTCATTTTGCTTCCGCGTCGCATCCGAGTCATTTCAGTCAAGTTCCTGGGCTGCGATATTAAATTTCGGTGAGGATCGTATCAGATAGGATCCATAATTCCATTATTAACAAGTTTCTTGATCGTTTTTAGACTAATATGACTTAGTCTCAAGCCCCAAAGATATGTAATGTCTTCACTTGAATAAAACTTTCTTTTTTGTTGGTTAGATAAATTATATGCCTCTTTCACTATTAGTTTGTTTCAACATGTGATAACATAAAGAGAGTTATTCACTGATCCACAATAGATAACAATGTTATTTCTCTTGATAGAGACATCTCTACCAAAAGTAACATAAAATAAATCATCAAACAATTTGAAAACAGAAATCAAGTTTTGCCGAAAAATTGGCACAACAAAACATCTCTTATAGTTAATAATATTGTTTTCAAAGCATATAGTAATATCTCCAATTACTGCTGCGGAAACTTTAGCAGCATTTCCCATGGAGATGGTAATCACTCCATCTTCGATCTTTTAGTCAGCTTGAACCCCTGCATGGGGTATCAAACATGATCAGTAGCTCCAATTTCCACTACCCACGAATAAGTATAATTAGATGCCAAACATGTTTGAATGACTAGTGCATAAGAAGACGTACCATGTGCCTTGGTGATAAACACCAAACAATTTACTTCACAGTGACCTTTTTCTCTGAATGCTGAATAAGCTCTTCTTTTGTAAACTTTGCCTCCAAACCTTTTAACAGGTATTTCACTAGATGCTTCCTTCATGCTCTCATCCCCCATAGAAGGAAGTGGAAAGTGATGATCAAGAACATCAGCAAACAAAGATTCATTTATTGATTGAGCTGCCTCCATGAAGGTGATCACTTCATCAATAGTGAATCTTCTACAGTCAACGACAAAGGTGAAATCAATAAAAGATTCTGGTATGGAGCTTAGTATGATATCAATTTTTAGCAAACCACTGATTTTACCACCATACACTGTGTAATTCCTCATGAGTGACCTCATGTACATCACATGCTCTCAAACTTTACCACCATCAACTATTTTACAACATACAATTTTCATTATAATTTTTGCTCTGATAGTCTGTTCCAGCATGCCATAAGTCTCGATCAGATCTCTCAAAATCTCAAATGTATCACCACAAGATCGATACTTGAGGTGAAGCATCTCAGTCATGAATGACCTGAACAATGATAAAAGTTTATCATTGTTTACTATTTATTTTTCAAAGAACTCATTTTAAAAATTATAAGACTTAATCGAAACTATATATGGAAGTGGCAACAGTAAGATAAAATCAGTCTGAGTAGCAAACATAACTTGCTCCATGAGCCATTTCCATTCCAGAAAATTAGAACCCTTAAAGGGATTTTGTGCCAAGATAGTAATAATGATAGACACATGAAAATAAATAAACAAAATAAAGTAAGAACATACAAATAGTAGAAAATAAAACAAATATGCATAGTAACCTTTAAATAAAACAACACAGTTTGTTTCCTCCAAATGCCGAAGCTAATTTACCACAAGCTACTCAAGTGGACCTTTATAGTAAACGCTCAACCAGACCTCTAAAGGCCCCTTAAATTTCAGACCATGTCAAGTATACGCTGAAAAAAGAAATTAATATAGGAGTTTACTAAGACCATATTTACCTATCTTGAGCAGGGACATAATTCATGAGTTATACTCAAGCAACATCTAAGCCAGATAACCACAAACCTCACTAGGGATAATAAAAGACAATTTAAAATACATACTAGACCCATGTCGCATGCCCTTTACATCCTCGTTACCTCATTTATATTAATATTAGAGACTTGTGAGAGTTGTCTCAATGCAGCTACTCAAGTAGACGTTTGTTCAGAGGCTCCTACTTTTCATCTTAAAATAAATATTTTACTGATAAATCTCATCACATTAGAATTGGTAAGAGACTTCTAATGCAAGATACTCAAGTATAGATGGTTACGCTTAGAAATGCCTTACTTCTAATAAGAAGTCGTATGAGTGGAGGTCTAAAAATTTTGATTTAAAAATAATTAAAATTCAACAAAGTATTTAAATTCTAAAGGTTTCATACGCACATAATATTTTATGTCTCATAAATTATGTCACATATGAAGTTCTATCATAAATTAATATGACTCTAGAATTTATAGATATAATTTAAACATCAAATAGAAACACAACCCAAAACCTTCGGAATGTGCTCGAACCAATGTACAACGACCCCAAACCTCCGTAACCATAGCAGCCTCACCACTACCATTATTTGTTGTAGCGTTGCCCGCCGCACGCAATGTAGATAGACATACATATCCACACCGAGAAATGCACGGTAATGTGTTGGTTTTGTATAAAGAAAACATTTATTACGATGAGTATACATTCAATGGTATTTCCTATCTGTTAAACAAATATACATGTGAGTAACAATGGTATCCTCTTCTCTCACCGATAGGGACGATCATACGGCGTGTTGTAGATCGCAGAAGACAGTATGATCACTTGACCTAGTGAGATATATATATTCTCACAGCCGAGACAACGTACGAGGATAAGTCTGTCTGTGTAGGGTGCAGCATAGTCGGAAAGAAGTAATATGTCTTGATTACTTGATATGTTGGTACGTGTGGTTGCGTATAGATTGGACCATAGTGAGATGTATTCTACTGTCTGACATCAAAGAATACAAGATCTCAATCTTGATTGAGTAAAAACCCTAATGAAGGTTCAGGGGTATGCACGGGTTGACTGATGCTTTGACTTGCCATGGTGAAGAGCCTCAGTAACGTGCTCGTATACCCACATCTTGGGTAGCAGTAGTTTGTGTATTACAGCCTGAGACTAGAGCTAGGTTACCATATCCGAGTAATAGGATGAGGACATTCCCTGAGGAGCTCAATAACATTCATCGTGTTAAAGTCCTGCAAGCTTATTAAGTTCAAGCACGAGTGATAAGGTTTGAGTGGTACTGTTCAGGAAAATAAGAGATTAATTAATTGTAGATAGAGCTTGTCAGAAGCTTTGATTAATTAATGAATGTCCAGTAACCTTAAATATGGGGATTCTTAAGTAAATGCAGTCTGTTCTCATAACGTGGTAATAAAGGAGTAGGTCAGTATTAAATATGTGGTGAAAAAGAATTAATATTAATTAATTAATTGTGTCCTGGGTTGTGGACATGAGAATTAATTAATTCATAGGCCCACTTTATTATTTGTATTAGGCCCCTGGTCTGGCCCAATTAAATATGCTGAAAAGTGGCCCAGTAGCCCATTTGGATTAAAACCCTAGGTCTATAAATAGACAACTCTCTTTCAAAGATCCTAGCCACTTCAGAACATTCAAATCAGTTGAAACCCTTGGGAGAGAGAGAGCAGGTGCGACGCCTATGTGTTTGGAAACAAAGGATTTCGACTCTGGCCTACACAATCCCAGTCTTATGGAATCCTCACCAGTAGCAGGATTGAACAGCATTGAGATACAGATATGAAGATCTAATCTGGAGAACAGATTCCATTCCCTTTTCTCTTTTCATTAATTAAATCTAGAAATTAGATTTGTCCAATTTCTTTTTTCGTAGATTTAATTAAATTTGCGTGGTTGAATCAAGGGATTGGAATTTAAACGCGAAAGATCGGATCTGAGACTATAGAATTAAGGTAAACTCGATAATCTACTGCATTTAATTCATAGGAGCATGCTAGGTTTAATCGTATGTTTTATTGTTCTCAACATCCATGAACAGTCAGGCTAATTTGGGTTTGATGATTCGGTTCGCCATGAAATCCCTACAATTGGTATCAGAGCCTGGTCTATTTTCATGGCTCTGTTAGATGAGAAATTCTTCGATTATACATGTAAGGATTATTGTATTACTGTGGAATGTTTTGTTTTTGTTCCTCGTGGCAACCCGTTCAATTTGATCCGCGGTAATTTATCCGTATTTGGATTAAATCGGTTTTGTAAAATTACGAGAAAATTTGTGATTAGATTTGATAGGAGAAATTTTAATAGAATAATCCATTGTAATTTTTATTTTCAAATCTGTAATTTGTATGGGTTTAAGAACGAAGACGAAAATCGGTGAGGACGATGTAGCGGCGGCGGCAGGAGGCCACAGCGGTGGTGCGTGCGCAAGGGTGGGGCAGTAGCGCTGCATGCGGCTGTGAGTAGAGGACTGCGGGCCGGCGATGCAAACCTTAATTAGGGTTTGCGATGCACATCCTCGTCTCCACGGCTGCAGTCAGCGGCAATGGCTAGGGGTTCCCAGGCAAGCGCGGGCGATGGCGGCAGCATTTCAGGCAGACAGCGGTGTCATCGGACCACGATAAGTGCGGCAACGTGTGTCACACGCAGGCCTACGCAGCCCACATTGACAGACGTGTTGTGCTTCGCTCGATACTGCGAGCCGCATCCGTCGACGCAGCTCATGCGTCGTTGGATGCCGATGCCGGCGGCGGTGCGGCGTGGTGGTTGCGGCAGGGTGTGTTGTTGATGATTGGTGTAGTCGGTTACAAACCCTAGGGTTTACGATTCGGTTATGGGACCAATTTTCAAATAACAAAACCCTAGAACCAAAGAGATTTGGTAGTTCAGGATATCAAGGCCCTGGAAGATTTGTGAAGATTTGAAGAAGATTAGGAGTTATCCAAATTCAAATTTCAAATTTCAAGTTTTTTAATAGATAGCATTATTTTATTTTCCTGTTTTGGGGCCACGAGGAATTTTAGTTTTTTTTTTTATTTCCATCGTATGATATGTGATTTATTATTTGCGCAATAAGCATGTGCCGATAATAGGAAAGCATGTTTTACTGCTTTAATATTTATAGCTTTAAAAGCAAGCTTATGTGATTATTTTCTTATTGGATTATATTTTGAATTTTTAGAATTACATGCAAAATTTTGGGAAAATATAATGACAAGAAATTATTTATGTCACATTTAAGAAACCTTTTGAATCAAAAATACTAAGCATATTTTTTAATTAAAATCAATAGACCTCCACAAAGTGATCCTAGGTTTTAAGTGTATCTCCCATCTTCGTAACGTCTACGAGTGTAGCTTGCTAATTCCCGGAGGCGCATGGGCTGTAGTTGTTAGGATTTATAGAAAAACAATTTAAATCAAGTGAATAGTGGGAGGGTTTTACGTAAATATCTATGAGTGTAGCTTGCGTAATTCTTTTCTCATAAGTATTCTAGGATTGATTTAAATTATACTTCCTCTATCCTGCCAGATTAGTCCATTTTTCCATTTTCGTCTGTCCCGCCAGATTAGTCCACTTTCCTAAAATAGAAAAAATATCTTCTCACATCAATAAAATATTAATTCCACTACACTCACAAACATTGGTTTCTGTGCTGAAATCAAAGTGGACTAATCTAATGGGACGGAGGGAGTAGATAAAGAAGGCTTTAAGGTTCGTGCGGCATGGTCATGTGCCATGCCAAACTGTCTCTTTTGGCTAGAGTTAAATTTGTGGGTAAGTGTTTAGAAGCATCTTAGAATATAATGCAGTTGTTGCTTCCCTATTCTTGAGAGATGGCTTGGTCTAAGGTTTTACACTAAATTTTAGTTTCATATTCTAAGGATTCCTGACATGGTATGAAATTAAAGGATTGGGGCTTAAAACTCGCATTCTGGTTGAGGGTGACATCATAAACGTTTACGAGTGTAGCTTGCGGTGGGAACTCTTGGGCTAGTAGTGGAAAACATTTGTATTTGATTTATCAAGATATTTTCAATGCATTTGTTTTCGAATGTTCTGCATGTATGTTCTTAAAGATTATTTATTTGTTTCAGATATGTGTATGTCTACTGTTGATCATATTCTTGCTCTCAATCCCTTAACTGGTCCAAACACTCCTCAATGGAGATACTACATTGAGTATATTCTACTGTCTGAGCAACATGCATTTGTTCTTACTATGAAACCACTTGCCCCACGTTACCATAAAGTCTTTAGATGTGAGAAGGAATTCTATGACAGATGGATTGCATCTGAATATTTTACTTACAAGTTAATATCGAATAACCTTTTTTTATAATTGAAGCTCAAGTACATGGGCTATTGTCGCTCTGTTGCGATCTGGACGGACTTGGTGGCTACGTATGGCGAAGTGGAACAAAACGTCAGTTATGATCTTGTGAAAGACCTTGTCTGCAAGAGAATGGATGATGGTAGTTCGGTGACATTACATGTGATAGTGATGGATAACACCATGAATTGGTTCACACGTAAAGGTGGATGTATCAGTGATCGGGCTAAGATCAATATAATCCTGAACTCATTATCTCTTACATTCTATGACTTTAAGAAGGATGTAGCTAAGAGAAGTGAGTATACTTTCAAAGGGTTGCTTACTGATCTCCTGGCAAAATAGTCTTTCGTACCTTCATGGGATTCTGAGTTATCAGAATTTGTGCACAGTTTGAACACATAGGAAGATGTGGTCTTTACTAGGTACAGGAATCTGATTGATCGAAGAAGACGTGAAAGGAGGTCAAATGAAATGAAGAGGGTTGGTGTCACTTCAAGCAAGAGTGCATGTGGAAGCAAGGGACAACGTACGTCATTTGCATTTGTAACTGAAACATGTTTAGTATCGGTTTCTACTCATTCATGGGAAGTGGATACTGAACTATTGACCATGTTTGTTACACTTAGCAGGGGTTCACACCGAGGAAGGTGTTGAAGAATGACGAGGTTACCATAAGTGAGTGCAGCTGCCCTTAGAGATGTCACCTTGTACTTTGATGATTCTAGTTTGACATTGAGAGATGTTTTATATGTGCAGGATTTTCTACGGAACCTTATTTCAGTATCCAAACTTTATGTTGATGGATATTCAGTTATTTTTTATAGTGGTGTTTCTATCATTGGTAATAATGTTGTTATTTGTCGTGGAATGCTGAATAACTCTCTCTATGTCATTAAATGTCATCATAAGACTTCCGCGAATGCTGCATATAATTCATCTGTAATTGATAATCCTAGAAAGAGAAAGTTTATTTCTTCTGATGAGGATTTTACATATCTCTGGAACTTGAGACTGGGTCACATCAACTTGAAGCGGATTCAGTGACTTGCAGATGACGGTACATTGGACTTAGTCCGGCCTGTACCTTATCAAGTATGTGAATCCTGCATCGAGGGAAAGATGTCCTCTAGGCTTTTTAAGGCTAGGCAGTCTCGAGCAGATGATGTGTTGGAATTGATCCATTCTGACTTATGTGGGCCCATGTCCACACAGGATCATGGAGAGTATGAGTATTTCGTCACTTTCATTGACGATTACTAGAGATACGGATACGTTTACATGCTTCGCTACAAGTCTGAATGCTATGAGATATTCAAAGAGTTCATGGTTGAGGTAGAAAAGAAGGTCGGGAAAACTATCAAGTCACTGCGATCTGACCACAGTGGTGAATACCTCGGGAATGAGTTCTTATAATATTTGTCAAATCATGGGGTTACATCCCAGTGGATTGCACCGAGCACTCCCTAGCAAAATGGTGTAGCCGAGAGAAGAAATAAAACTCTTTTGGAGATGGTGAGGTCAATGATGAGTTATGCAAGCTTACCCATTTCATTTTGGGGATACGCATTGGAAACAGCGGTTTACATCTTAAACTTGGTGCCTTCTAAATCGGTTCCTAAGACACCTTGTGAACTCTTCCTTGGACGCAAACTGAGTTTGTGCAAGTTTAGAGTATGGGGTTGTCTGGTACACGTGCTGACGAAGGAACCTGATAAGTTAGAAAGAAGATCCAAGGTAATATTGTTTATAGGGTATCCTAGGCAAACGAAAGGTGGTTACTTTTACTATTCTAATAACAGCTATGGGTGTATACCAGAAATTTGTGCAGCCTGATGGCTATAGGGTCATAGGGTGCAAGTGGGTATACAAGAGGGCATAGACTATGATGAAACCTTTTCACCCGTAACCATGCTCAAATCTATTCGGATACTTCTTGACATAACAATGCATTTAGACCTCGAGATTTGGCAGATGCATGTCAAAACTGCTTTTCTAAACGGTTACCTTGAAGAAGGTAGGGACATCTATATGAAGCAACCCGAGGGTTACATGCGAAAGGGCGAAGAAGATCTTGTCTAGAAGCTTAAGAAGTCCTTGTACGGACTTAAGCAAGCTTCAAGGTCATGGAACTTACCAATGTGATTTAATCTTATAGATTTTCACAGTTGGAGAACGAAAGTTGTGTATACCGACTTTGTGTTAGTGGGAGTGTGGTTTTCCTTGCACTGTACGTGGATGACATTCTCCTATTTGGAAACTACGAGTGGGTGATGTCGGAGATTAAACATTGGTTATGCGAACAGTTCTAAATGAATGATTTGGGAGAAGATGGGTACATCCTTGGGATTAAGGTCTTAGGGATCTTAAGAGAAGGATGTTAAGCTTATCCCAGGCATCCTATGTGGATACTGTGATAGCCCGATTCAGCATGCAACTCGCCAGGAAAGGCTTACTACCTTTTAGACCTGGCGTACATCTTTCTACTGGTCAGTGTCCTGAGACACATAGGGAGAAAGATGAGATGAGTCTTATACCATAAGCATCTGTGGTTGGTAGCCTTATGTATGCAATGCTACGTACGAGGCCTGATATTTGTTATGTCATTGGCATGGTGGTAGCAAGATATCAGTCTAACCCATGACAGGCGCATTGGACTGCGGTAAAGCACATCCTCAAGTATTTGAAGAAAACTAGGAATTATTGCCTAGTTTATCAAAGTGAGGATTTGTGCCCTGTGGGTTACACAGATTCGGATTTCTAAGGGGACAAGGATGAGAAGAAATGGACCTCAGGTTATGTGTTTACCTTGGGAGGTGGGGTTGTATCTTGGAGGAGCACAAAGCAGAAATGCATTGCTGACTCCACTACAGAGGTGGAATATGTCGCCGCCTCCGAAGCTTCGAAAGAAGGGGTATGGCTATGGAACTACCTTTTAGAGTTGAATGTGATTCCGAGTCTGCGTAAGAGCATCACAATTCATTGTGATAACTCTGGTGCAGTGGCAAACTCAAAGGAACCACAAACTCACAAGGTGAGCAAACACATAGAGAGGAAGTACCATATCATACGAGAAATCGTATCGAGGGGCGATGTGCAAATTAAGAAGATCGACACTAGAGACAACCAAGTTGATCCATTCACAAAGTGCTTGCTATAGAAGGTTTACGAAAGACATATTCGTGGACTAGCTCTGAGGTGGATGCCTACCACTAGCAGTGGTTAATGTAATAGCTAGGCTAGATAGACGACTGTATACTCTGTAATAGCGAGTGTAATGTTTTGAGTATAAGTGTGAGATTGTTGGGTTTTGTTTATAGAAATCATTTATTAGGATGAGTATACATTCAACGGTATTTCCTATCTATTAAACAAACTTACATGCGAGTAACAATGGCATCCTCTTATCTCACCGATAGGGACGATCATACGGCATGTTGTAGATCGCAGAAGATAGTATGATCACTTGACCTAGTGAGATATGAATATTATCACAGCCGAGATAGCGTACAAGGATAAGTTTGTCAGTGTAGGTTATAGTCGGAAAGAAGTAATCTGTCTTGATTACTTGATATGCTGGTACGTGCGGTTGCGTATTGATTGGACCACAGTGATATGTATTCTACTGTCTGACATCATAGAATACAAGATCTCGATCTTGATTGAGTCCAAACTCTAACGAAGGTTCAGGGGTATGTACGAGTTGACTGTTGCTTTGACTTGCCATGGTGGAGAGCCTGATTAACGTGCTCGTATACCCACATCTTGGGTAGCAACAGTTCGTTTATTACAGCCTGAGACTGGAGCTAGGTAACCATATCCGAGTAATAGGATGGGGACATTCCCTGAGGAGCTCAATAACATTCATCGTGCTAAAGTCTTGCAAGCTGATTAAGTTCTAGCACGAGTGATAAAGTTTGAACAGTACTGCCTAGGAAAATAAGAGATTAATTAATTGTAGATAGAGCTTGTCAGAAGCTCCAATTAATTAATGAACGTCCAGTAACCTAAATATGGGGATTCTTAAGTAAATGCAGTCCGTTCTCATAACGTGGTAATAAAGGGGTAGGTCAGTATTAATTCTGTGGTGAAAAATAATTAATATTAATTAATTAATTGTGTCCTGGGTTGTGGACATCAGAATTAATTAATTCATAGGCCCACTTTATTGTTTTCATTTGGTCCAGGTCTGGCCCAATTAAATATGTTGAAAACCCTAGGTCAATAAATAGATAGCTCTCTCTCTCTCTCTCTCTGAAACCCTAGCCACTTCAGAAAATTCAAATTATTTGAAACCCTAGGGAGAGAAAGGTTAGGAGCAGCGCCTATGTGTTTAGGAGACGAAGGATTTCGATTCTGGCCTACACTATCACAGTCCTGTGGAATCCTCACCAGTAGCAGGATTGAACAACATTGGGAAGCAGATCTGAAGATCTAATCTAGAGAACATATTTCTTTCCCTTTTCTCTTTTCATTAATAAAATCTAGAAATTGGATTTGTCTAATTTCTTTTTTCCGCATATTTAATTAAATTCGCGTGGTTGAATCAAGGGATTGGAATTCAAACGCAAAAGATCGAATCTGAGACTTCGGAGTCAAGATAAACTCAACAATCCACTACATTTAATTCATAGGAGCATGCTAGGTTTAATCGTATGTTTTATTGTTCTCAACATCCATGAACGGTCCGGCTTATTTGGATTTGGTGATTCATTTTGCCTTGAAATCCCTACATAATGCTCACGCACACCGCTGCTCCTGCAGCCACCTCCACCCGCCATTGCTCCTGCCGCAAGTCACCACGTCTACTATCGTCTCTATACGTCAGGGAGGGCCCTGCTTGGCCAGAAACAGCCCCATAGGGGCTACATGCACATGCGTGTAACGGGCAAAGCCCTCCGCAGCCACCAGCCCTGTCACTACCGTCTTCGACCATATGCCAATCGCCATCGGGAGGGAGTAACGTAGTTGGGACGCTAGGTGGAGAACACGTCCTAACTACACATTGTAAAACTCTAAGATTTTCTGCGTGCCACCGCCCATTTCTCGTTGTGCACCGACTATCCTCTAGTTGGTCGCCAGTTGTTGGTCGCGGGTGGTTGCCCTAGATGTTCTTCATTCTTGGTCTTGTTCTTCATTTCTCAACCCATAAAAATTTGAACAAAATAAAAGAAATAGATATATACCATTACAATTTTATTTTTCCTATTTCTCATGGTGAAAAACAAATTGAAAAAGTATTAAAACAAAACGAGAAAGCCAGAAGAACAAAAACACTCACGACAATTTAAATCCATCCATGTCAAACATATTTATTTTAGTCGTAATGTATTTAAGACGTAGCTTAAGAATCGAAACCATGCCTCTGATACCAAATGTAGGAATCAAGTCTATAATAGACAACATGAGTTGTCTTTATTATTTAATTTGTCTTGGATTGTTTTTAGGATATCAAAATAAATACTGATTAAATAAAGGTGAACGTATGCATGCTGCTACAAAATTAATTATATTAGATGGATTTAGGAGTACGTAAACTCCAGCAGATTAAATAATGGCTATTCAAAGTTGATTGGTGTTCCAACATATATGATCTTTTGATATGTTCCCTTGCTCCTCGGAGATCTGTTGAGGATGCACTACCGTGTTGAATAAAAATTGAGTGAGTCGATCAATTCACTTTTAAGATTAGCCATCACCCGTTTTCCTCCGATTTTGTACTGAGTACTGAATATTGTATATAGATCTAATAGAAAAAGGCTTATTAATAGTTTTGGGGTTTGTAAACTTTAATATCTCTGAGTAGTTTGTGGGTCAGACCAGGGATCAAATGCAAATAATAAAATGGGCTCTCCTTATTAAATAAACATCCCTTGTTCAACCCAGAGCATAATTAATTAATAAAACATTGTTTTGCTTTCACCAATGAAATCAATGCTGACTCATATGATCATCACTATTGGCATGATAATAGGATATTGTTCTTCATGTTGTATGTTCGTTGTTATACCAGATAGAGACCATTGCTGATGCAACACATATATGAAGAGTAGTATATCAAATGTTTTATTGTTACGAATACACTTGATCTATATGCTATCAGTATACAATGATAACTCTTCGATGTCTCACAACGCTAACACATTTAAACATTTTAGACTTCACCTATAAATAGGTGAATGATTCAATAGAAGAAGGTTACTTAATCCAACGAAAGCACCAACACTCTGCAAGATTTTGTACTTAAAGTTTTCAAAGTGATTAGGCTGACTTACTAGCTTCCCGTGTGCCATCTTTGGACACGATACTCTTAGCTTCCGACCTAGAGCTAATCTAATTAGCTTTATTACTTTCCTACTAAGAAAATAACTTGGAGTCACTAAATCTCGAGTAGTTGACTATCATGGTAGTCGAACACCTTGATCACACAAAAAACTCAATTGAATTCCTATTGTAATACAAGAATAAATGTATCAATCCAAGTCCTTGCTCGGTTCGCCCACTAGAGTACCAAATACTTGTGTGAAGAGTTATATTTAGGTAGAACAATCGTTGAGTAATTTTACTAACTAGACAATAAAATTAAACTAACTACTAGCAACAAGCACCAAACTAAAATCTAAACAAACATTTATAATGATTCTAATTCTCAAAATCACACCTCAAAAACTTCACAATTGGTAGGATCAAGAACAAATCAAAGTTCACAATATAGAGAAAGTAGGATGTTGAATAGAACTATGTAGTGAGCAATTTTGGTTAATTTGAATGTTGCAAACACATTTAATCTCTCTATTGATGGTCAATTCACACGAAATTGATTAATCCCCTTTGTACCGGCGAACTAATCGTAGATGTACTAGAATTATTGAACCGTTATGTTGTCAAATTTTACCACACTCCCAAAGGCTCTTGAATTCCCAACCCATGTGCTTACTCCGCACAGGGATTGGATCGAGACACACATAAGAAAACACTATTCACGACACTTTAACCCACGTATTGGCTACAATTGCAGTGTCAAGTAACAAGTAAATAACTCTTGTCTACATTAATTGCACAGAAACAAGATCTAGCTTGCCTTAATCATATAGACAGAGGTAAACAATCAATTCATCAACCAAATCTATCCACTACTTCGTTCATGCCAACATCCAAGAAGGTTTAGCCACACATACCTCTTAATTGGCTGAAATGAATACAATTAAATTATTTAGCCATTACAAAAGAGAGGTAAACAAGAGATTTTCTCCAATTAACTTGATTTGATATTGATCTACACTCTAGATTTTCATTCCTTCACCAATGTGATTAGATTTGCTTTTAAAGCTCTTCAATTGATGTTTGAAATGGATGTGAGGTGTAATTTGAGTGAGTAATCATCAATTCTCCGCTAAAAGTACTTTTAATTTGCATTTCCCACCTTTTATATTAAGTTAGCAGCCTCAGAGATCGACCCGGACCAAAAGAGATCTACCGAGATCATTAAAATCTAAGAAACCGCCACAATTGCCTGTCTGGGATCGCCCAAGACTGAGCTGGATTGACTGCTATTTGGCTTTGAAGAGCATATACTGGTCGATCTCTGTAGAGTTTGGTCGAGATGAGCCAAATAGAGGCAAATCTCGACCATACCCAGAGTTGTCCGGGTTGGGATTTGGCTCTAAAATCTTCCTTGCTGCATCCTCTGCTCATCTGGGTTGATATTTCTAGTATAAGGAACTCATCCGGGTCGATATTTCAACGAAAATTGGCCAGACTTGATGAAATAGGCTTCATTCTATCCCTATAGAACTCAAACACCACAAAACACGAAAACAAGTCAAAAACAATCGAAAAACATATGATATGGGTTTGAAATAAACACAAACAAGCATGCACACACATCGAATAATAGGTCATTTTACACACATATCATAATCCCTCACACTTGAACCTTTGATTGTCCTCAATCAAAACAAAGAAAAGTAATCCTCCTACTTAGTGCAATACCTCATAGCTCATCGTATCCATCTTAGCATGCCTCAATCAAATGAGATTATCACCTAACATTGTGCAACGATTAATGCTAGAGACTCAAACCTCTCAACAAAGTAGATAAAAGAAATGAAATTCACTCCCTCACGTGTTTAGGGATCATTCACTCAAGCACGAGATATCAAGTTCGATTTCCATCGGCTTGCATCCTATCTCACCACTATACTACAACGTGATAGATTCTAGAATAAAGAAGGTCATTATTTTGGTTATAAAGTGGTTATCTAAAAGGTAAGTGGTTTTAGGCCAAAGTGACTGAACTCCTAAAATTCCCAAAACCCCCAATCATATGCTTCAAACCACTAATCTCGAGGCCTATTCAACTATCTTTCTTTTTTATTCTTTTCCACTTTCTTTTTCTCATGCCCTTGCATGTTTCATTCACTTTTTTTTCTTTTTGTTTTATTTTTCTCAACACAAATTTTTGTTGGTGCTTATTTTTTATGATTGGCACCTTTTCTTTCCAACTTTTCCAACTTTCCAAATTCTTTCTTTCTAGCCTCATCAAATGGGATTCAATTCAACCGAAATAAACCAAACAATTCCCACCCAAACGCACAACACCATATTCACTCTCAATTCTCATCCCCCCAAACTTTGTCCTTATCATATCAAAGAATAATCTCCAATAAGGCTCAATCATGGGAAACAAAGGTAAGAAAGGCAAATGATGATCAAATATAATGCCTTATACTCCCAATGTGTAAGGTAGGACTAAGAATCGATGGCCTAATATCATTTTCTAGTTAAAAGCTCATGCTTAATAGATAGAGAATGGAGGCAAGTTCTAGATCTCTCACTCTCAATCTCGCCTCTCACAACCGAATAGATATAACAATATCAAGGCTCAAATCTCACGGCTTTTTGTTAAGTCTCAAGCATTAACACGCACAAAGCTCAGCAATTCAAAAGTCTAATCTAAGCATGCTTCAATTTCTACGATTCTGCCCTATCATCAGTTTAAGTAAGATTCAAACATCCCTAGTTTATCCAAAGACAATCTCTAGCCTCGTTCGGGTTAATCACTCACACACAAGCATGTAACACACACAAACAATCTAAAACAACTACAAAGCAATAAAACCTAAATGACAAAGCCATCGACATCCACGATCAAACCGCTTCTCCATTGGCCTTATGGTACCTACTAAACACAAACACAAACACCACCATTTGAGCATACTTCATATCAACAAAAGACCATTTCCACCAAATCAAAAATCTCACTCAAAACACACTTCCACCATATGTCCTCAACATAATATATGCATTCAAACCCATAATTATCTCATTTAAACATCTTTCCACCAATCATTCCACAATTAAAAATCCTTACAAATCAAGCATTGTCCCACTAGCACCTCCAAACCTTTCGCAATCCAAATTCACATGTAACAAATCAATTCACAAGGGGAAAATACTAAACTAATCATAGCTAAATCATGAAAAAACAAGGTAGATAGAATAGGATATGGAGAAGAATAAGTTGGAACTCGTCCACAACACTTTTTGAAATTTTTTTACCGATCTCGACATAACCGAAAACAGAACAAAGTGGGCTTCGGTCGATATTTTCCTCTGTCCCCCAGCAATTTTGAAATCCTGGTTGATCTTGACCGAACTCAGAGCAAAACAAGGTCATGTTCGGTTGACATTTTGTATTCTGGGGTGAGATTTTTCAGTCTGGTGCAAAATTTCTCTCTATTTTCCAGCTCCCCTGCTACTTTCCAACCACATTTTCAGCAATAAGGTGAAATTGCATCCCCCAAACTTCAATTTCTCAACACCCAAACACAATTTGTCTACAAAAACATCACGAAAGATCATTCATCCCTCATTAAGACATCATATCTACCTTAATCAACAAAACCAAACAAACTAAACATTTATTCAAAATCAAAACAATTAAAAGCAAATAAACAAAAGACAGAAAAATGGTTGGGTTGCCTCCCAACTAGCGCTTGTTTTAAGTCATTAGCTTGACTTTCATACCTTTATCATCCATTGTCAAAAATCTTATGGATTTTGAATATACCTTTCTCTACCGATCGAACTTACTTGGGAGCAACTTATTCATGGAGATCTTTTTTTTACCATTCTCATCTTTCCAAAGATGTTTGAATATGTTGAGAAACTCGATTTGCAAGAGTGGTGGTTCCTTCATTTCTTTTTGCACTCCTCTCATCTCGTGCAAGCTATCCGGCACACCATCTAACCGAGTCACAAATATAAGAGACACCTCAATTACCTCATCAAGATTACTGACCAACTACATGTCACCTCCTTTTTCAAACAACTCCCAAGTTTCATTCATCTTTTCTTTTAATCTCATTTCCTTTTCAACCTCGTCTATCAACCGGGAAGGAAGGGTAAAAACCATCTTTCTACATGAATCTCTCGGTATAGTCTTCTCCTCACACTCCTCTTCAAAAAGTTGTACCAAGGCCGGAACTTTTTGCATATCCTCATGTGAAGGTATCTCAATATCACCATTTTTCTCATTTTCAATGACTTGCAACTCCTCCCCGGTGCCTTCATCCTCTTCATCTTGTTGGAATAATGCTTCTCTTTCCTTCTTTGGTTCATCTTCTTGGACCTCCACTATTTCTTCTTCTTTGACTTCTTCTATTTCTTTCTTCTCTTCCCTCGGTTCCATCACCAAATCCTCACATTCTTCTTCCACACTTTCATTGATCACCTCTCTCTTTCTACTTGAACTCCTCAACAACTTAAGTTGTTCTTTCATTAAATCTAATTTGCTTCTCAGCCAATCAATCTTACTAGATTCTTTTGTTGTTTCGCTGTATGGTAGTCACTTCCATCTTCTGCCCATTGGTAATCACCTTCCCACATCTTTTTATACACACTTCGGAGTGTCCTCCTTGGCCTTCGTCTCTCTATCATTTTTGCTTTCATCTCCTCCAATTGCCATTGTAACTTATCAATTCTCGCCGCATTCACTCCTCTTTTATTCTCCATTTTGGCTCAAACCTACAAAGATCCAAACGCTCCAATCACGAACCAACAACTTACCAATTAACCAACAAAAGTAACCAAACAAACAAACAAAATAGTAAACACCTAGACTACAAGCTTCACACTTTCTCCAATATCTAGTAGCTTACTCAATCAAGTTCCCCAGCAACGGCGCCAAAACTTGATCACACCAAAAACTCAATTGAATCCCTAGAGTAATAGAAGAATAAATGTATCAATCCAAGTACTTGCTTGGTTCGCCCACTAGAGTACCAAATACTTGTGTGAAAGTTATATCTAGGTAGAACATAAGTTGAGTATTTTTACTAACTAGGCAATGAAATTAAACTAACTACTAGCAACAATCACCAAACTAAAATCTAAACAAACATTCATCATGATTCTAATTCTGAAAACCACACCTCAAAAACTTCACAATTGGTAGGATCAAGAATAAATAAAAATTCACAATATAGAGAAAGTAGGATTTTGAATAGAACTAGGTAGTGAAGCAATTTGGTTAATTGAATGTTGCAAACACAGTTTAATCTCTCTATTGATTGTCAATTCACACAAAATTGATTAATCCCCTCTGTATCGGCGAACTAATCATAGATGTACTAGAATTATTAAACCGTTACATTGTCAAATGCTACCACACTCCCAAAGGCTCAAGAATGCTTAACCTATGTGCTTCCTCCGCACAATGATTGGATCAAGACACACATAAAAACACAATATTCACGACACTTTAACCCACATTTTGGTAGCAATCTCAGGTTCAAGTAACAAGTAACCGACTCTTATCTACATTACTTGCATAGAAATAAGATCTAGCATGACTTAATCATATAAGGAGAGGTAAACAATCAATTCATAAACTAAATCTATCCACTACTTCGTTCAATCCAACATCCAAGAAGGTTTAGCCACATATACCTCTTAATTGGCTCAAATGAAAGCAATTACTATACTTAGTCATTACAAAAGAGAGCTAAACAAGAGATTTTCTCCAATTGACTTGATTTGATCTTGATCAACACTCTAGATCTTCATTCCTTCACCAATGTGATTGGATTTGCCTTTGAAGCTCTTCAATTGATGTTTGAAATGGATGGGAGGTATAAATTGAGTGAGTAACCATCAATTCTCCGCCAAAAAATCTTCCAATTTGCATTTTGCCCCCTTTTATATTAAGTTAGCAGCCTCAAAGATCGACCCGGACCGAAAGAGATCGACCGAGATCATTAAAATCTAAGAAATCACCACAACTGCCCGTCTGGGATCGCTTGGGACCGAGCTAGGTCGACCGGTATTTTGTTCTGAAGAGCATATACCGGTTGATCTCTGCAGAGTTCGGTCAAGATGAGCAAACAGAGGCAAATCTCGACAGAACCTAGAGTTGTTTGGGTTGGGATTTGGCTCTGAAATCTTCCCTACTGCATCCTCTGCTCATCTGGGCCAATATTTCTAGTATAAGGAACTTATCTGGGTCGATATTTCAACGAAAATTGGCCAAACATGATGAAATATGCTCCATTCTATCCCTACACAACTCAAACACCACAAAATACAAAAACAAGACAAAAAGAACCGAAAATCATATTATATGGGTATAAAATAAACACAAACAAGCATGCACACACATCGAATAATAGGTTATTTTACACATTTATCACACCCCAAGTATCAAAGTTCCAATAAGAATTCTAAGCTCTCACCGACCAGCTGAAGAGATTGCTAGCAAACTGAATAACCAATCTGTAACCCAGGTTGAAATTGGATATCAAAAATAAATTACTATGCCTATGAATAACATAGCATGATCCTATTGAAATGCATAAGATAGTTTATGCGAAATACCTGGACTGTAAGAACTGTTGAACTGGTTGCGCAAAGATTTGATCATCAATCCTCTTTCTGTCGCAACAAGATTTAATCCTACAAGATGAAGGAATTTAATCTACTAAAATTAATTAATTAATTTCAAAAAAAGGACAGAGAAGAAGAAATAAATCCTCTAGATCTGATCTTCTGATCTATATCCCAGCTCTGATCCATAAATCAGGTGAAGATTCCTTTCGGATTCCGTGCCTATCGAGAAGCAGAATTTCCTCCACCTTCTAAGATCTGTGTCGCCTCACAGCTCCCAACTACTGGCTTTCTACTTAGCAACTTATGATATTTTGGTGTGTTCAGGTCTGAGAACCTGAGGGGTATTTATAGGTGAAATCTGATCTCAGATGGGCTTGAGCTTTCATGGGCCAGACCATAGACCAGAATGCAAATAGAAAATAAGGCCTATCAATTAATTAATTTCCATATTCAACCAATAATATAGTAATCAATTAATATTTATTCATGCCACCACAGATAAGCAAACTGCTACCACCCAAGAAACAGATATACAAGTTCTACTATAATTTTCCACCACAGTATCTCAACGTGACACACAAATTTGTGTATATCTCCATACCTTCATTTAGGTATTGGATTCTCTCAAGCCATCAAGATCAAGATTCTTTTAATGTCAGTTAAAGAATCAATCTTAGCTTAGGTCCTATCAAGGCGTACTGCACGCACCAGCATACTAAACAACCAAGATAAGCCGCTTATTACTGCGTATGCTGGAGCTTATACCGATAGTCTGTCCTAGGACGATCTCAGCTATGATACTGTTTATATCTCGCTAGTTTAACCGATCCATAAAATCTTTCGTGATCTACTACACACTGTATGATCTCCCTATTGACGAGATAAGAGGATAAGAGCATTTGTGATACATGTTTGTTAATTCAGACAGGAGATGAATATATAACATCAATGACTCCAAGTATATTAACCAATGAACCTTGAACACAATATACTAATCATAATGGTTTCGGTATACAAATCCATCAATCTCCTACTTATACTCAAAGCATTATGGAAGTGCTTTCAAGAGTATAAAGTGTATATACTAATCTAGCTATTACATCATCATCTCACATGGCTGGCTGCAGCCTCAATCCAAGGTTAAGTACATGCTTCTCGTATACCTTCTGTGGCAGAGATTTTGTGAATGGATCTACTAGAATATCCTTTGTATCAATTTTCTCTATCAGCACATCACCCCTTGCCATGATTTCTCGTATGATATGGTATTTCCTCTCAATGTGCTTTGTTGCTCTGCAAGTTCTTGGTTCTTTTGAGTTCTCCACAGCACCAGAGTTATTACAATACACCGTGATAGTCTATGGCTATTTAGGAATCACGTCCAACTCTAGAAGGAAGTTTCGAAATCACACTTCTTCTTTCGAAGCTTCAGAAGCTGCCAAATATTCTACTTCTATGGTGGAGTCCGCAATGCATTTGTACTTTGCACTCCTTCATGATATGGCCCCCACCTCCCAATGTAAACACATAGCCCAAGGTGGACTTCTTTTCATCCTAGTCTAACTAGAGATCTGAATCTGTATAACCCCCCTGGGCACAACTCTTCGCGCTGATAGACGAGAGAGTAGTCTCTAGTCATTTTCAGGTATTTGAGAATGTGCTTTACTATGGTCCAGGGTTTGACTGATATTATGCTACCATGCCAACGACAATGCAGATATCTGGCTTTGTACATAGCATTGTATACATGATATTTCCAACGGCCGATGCATACAACACCTTACTCATCCCATCTTTCTCCTCTTGTGCCTCCAAACACCGTACCTTAGAAACATGTACACCATATCTGAAGGGTAACAGACCTTTCTTGACGGTTTGCATGCTAAAACGAGCAATCACATTATCCATATATGAAGCTTGAGATAATGTTAACATCCTTTTTTACGATCACGCAAGACTTTTATACCAAGGATGTACCTCACATTTCCAAGGACCTTTATCTAAAACTGTTCAGATAACCACCCCTTTATTCCGACGATACCCCCATATTATCACCAATTTGGAGAATATCATCTACATAAACTGCAAGGAACACCACGGTTCCACTGAAACACAGATGGTACACACAACTCTCATTTAAAGATTGTGAAATTCAAAATGACTTAATGACTTCATCAAAACGTAAGTTCCATGACCGTGAAGCTTGCTTGAATCCGTATAAAGATTTCTTGAGCTTCTAGACCAAATGTTCTTTGCCCATATGCACATATCCTTCTGGTTGGTTTATATAGATGTCACTACCTTCTTCAAGGTACTTGTTCAGAAACATGGTTTTGACATCCATCTGCTAAATTTCTAGGTCTATATGTGTTGCTATGGTAAGGAGTATCCGAATGGACATGAGCATTGCTACAATTAAGAAGGTTTTATCATAGTCTATGCCCTCTTTCTGACTATCACCCATCGCGACCAACCTGGTTTTACAAACTGGTGCGGTGTAAAAGAAACACTTAATCAAGTTAAATTTTCAATCCAAGGTCCTTCTAATTCGCCCTATAGACTACCATTTACTTGCAAGGAAGTTTATAGCTAGGCAAAGCTTTCGTCATTGATTGTCAATTAACTAGGAAAAATCATAACAAAACTAAACATACATGAAGTAAAGCTCAATTCCAATCATGTTCAAATATAAATCTAATAATCGAATCAAACAATTCTCTCAACTTAGGTAGATAGAGTATCAAGTGCAACAATGAGACAAGTGTGAGTGTTGTATGAATGTCTAAAGTGTTCAATTGAGATCAAATCGTGTTATAAACCTATTTAATTCCTAGAAGATTGAGCAATCCACCCTCAATTAGTCAACCCCTTGTCACGGCAAGCTAACCGTTGATGATACTAGAACTCTCAAACAATCACGTTATCGAATCCTAGACCACTCCTTCTAGAACGTGGATTATTGCCCTACGACCTATCTCCGCACAGGGATTAGATCTAGAATCGTATGAATCTACTCTATTCACGATGATTCCACCCGCGTGTTGGCTGCAGTGTTCACATCAAATACCTCCTAGGTTGGCTATTACATACACCTAGGAGGTAAGGATTAAGATCTAGTGCAATTCAAGATCTTAAAGGAAAGTAAACAATCAACATTCAATCTCAATTTCACAAATCATCCATTCAAACAACACTCACTAAAAGGTTTAGCTCCTCATACCTTCAATTTCGTTCAATACAATAGAAAGAGTAAGAGAATCCATTACAAATTGAAAGGTAAAATGTAGATCTTCCTCAATTGTATTCCTTGTCCTCAATCTACCCCTTGGTCTTCTTTGATCTTCACCAAATGTGGAGGAATGTGGCCTTGATCTCCTTGAATGTGGATGGGAAATGAATGGAAGATGGACTAGGAGAGAATTTCTCAAGTGATTATTTGAAAAATGGGCAAAAGTTCACTTCAATCTCGAAAATCCCCCTTTTATAGACGAGCTAACAGGGCCTTAGCTCGCCCGAGATGGCTTGATAACTGTCAAAAACCGCCAAGATCTCAATCTAGCTCGGCCGAGCCAGATTGGCTCGACCGAGCCTGCCCTCTGTTGGCAGTGGCTCGGCCGATCCTGCAGTGCTTGGCTGAGCGAGCCCTCTGCTCCATATGGCTCGACCGAGCCAGGCTCAGCTCTGCCGAGCCTGGCCTCTAAACTCCAGAAAACTCCCTTCTCTACTCTGCTCGGGCGAGCCTATCCTTCTTTGACTCCAAACTTGGACGATTAGCCTCCAAAACTCAACCAAAAGTGTTGTTTTATGCTCAAAACTCACCTACACCATTCAAAACACAAAAAACACGAAAACACAACAAAAGAACAACAAAAATATATGATATGAGAGTAAAATGGCCACAAACATACACACTCACATACCGAAATGAAGGTCATTTTACGCACATATCACGAACCATAATTTCCCATTCACTCCTTTCTTTCTCTTGTATACCCACTTCCAGCCTATGGCTCGATAGCTATCTGGCAGCTTAGTTGTGTGGTATGTCCATGGGTTGATATCATCTAGTACATTTTCCGAGATCAAGTCAGAAGACTTTCCCATGAGCATGTACCTTTCTGGTTGTCGAACAACCCTCCCACTACGATGAGGCATCTGAGTTGTATCAGTAGTTTGCACAATACTAAATGGTTTCATGCCTTGCAATGATGGCAGTGTTGGTAGTCCTTCACCATTTCTAGGTGAATCTACCAGTACACTGGGTTTTCCTGATGGAATCGCTTCATCATTTCCAAGCTCATGGAGAATGATTTCACTCTTCGATCTGTGGTTTTTTACATATTCGTCCTCCAAGAATCTTACGTTGGTATTGACAACGACATTTTAATTCTAAGGATAATAAAAGTAACCACCCTTCGTTTGCCTGAGATATCGTACAAACAACATCATCTTACACCTACTTTCTAACTTAATAGGTTCCTTTGTCAGCACATACGCTGGACAATCCCAAACCCTCATTTCGGTTAATTAGGGCTTTTGCCCATACTTGAGCTCCAGAGGCATTTTAGGAAATAATTTAGAAGGTACCAGGTTAAGCAAATACGCCGTTGTTTCCAAGGCATATCCCCAAAACAAAATTGGCAAGCTTGCATAACTCATCATTGACCTAACCATTTCCAAAAGAGTTCTATTTCTTTTTTCTGCTACACCATTTTGTTGAGGGGTTCCTTGTGCAGTACAATTGGATGTAATCCCATTGTTTGAGGTATTTACCACCACAATCTGATCGTAGTGTCTTGATAGTCTTGCCTAGCTTCTTCTCTGCTTCTGCCTTGAATTCTTTGAATTTCTCAAAACATTCAGACTAGTACTGAAACAAATAGATTTATCCAAACCTTGAGTAATCTTTAATAAATGTAATAAAGTACTCATAACCTCCACGTTGCATGGATATTGGTTCTTACAAGTCAGAGTGGATCAGTTCTAAGTTCTAACACATCCTCTGCTCAAGACTGATTTGCCTTAAAAGGTATGGTCGTCATCTTTCCCTCTATACAGGATTCACAGACTTGATGAGGTACCACTTGGAATGAACCAAAACATCATCATCTGACAGTCTCTTGATCCTCTATTGACTGATGTGACCTTGTCTCACGTGTCAGAGATATGTTTGAGCCTCATCAGAAAAGAAAACATTCTCTTTAAATGATTATTATTATTGGATGAGTTTTATGCAACATTTATGGAATATTATGCAAACTGTTTATGATATAAAGAGAGTCAATCAGTTTGCTTTGACAGATCACACATTTATTACCAATGATAGAAACACTACTATAAAAAATAACTGAAAATCCATCATTAAATAACTTGAACTGAAATTAAGTTCTGTCGAAACTCCGACACATATAAAACATCTCTTAAAGTAAAAAAAAATACTTTTAAAACATAAAATAAATTCTCCAATGGCTACTTCTGAGACTTGCTCTCTGCTGCCCATTGAGATGGTAACCTCGCCATGTTCCAAATGCCTTTTTGGCACGAATCCCTTCGAGTATAACGTATTCTGAAAATCAGCTCAATCAAAGATCATTTGATATGTGTACTGCACTCAAACATTTCAGATAGATAGCAAGGATTTTTGAGCATCGTGTATATTTATTCCAATCATCCCAAAAATGAGTTTAATCATGTTTGATTGTCAATGTACTTCAAGATCAGGCCATATCATATTTCCAAATTATTTCATAATCATATATATACTTGTTTCCAGCTTGGACCATACATGCAAGATGTCACGCCCTGGCTTCCCGAATAACCAGAGCATGGCACAAGGGGTGAACAATAAGAATCGGGGATGAGGCTCAAAGTAGTGCAGCAGATGTAGCGTAGTTGGAATACATATATGATGATATGTACTCCTGGGTATACCCATACAATTCAAGTGCAAAAGATTGCTCAACACACCATCATTTTCTTTCACTGTTCAACCTGCACATTTAGAAATACATGCAGGGCTGAGTACATTGTACCCAGTGAACACATTGTCAAATCATACATATATAAGATTGACATGTCAATTCACACCGTAACACTTGAGATTTTACTTTAAAATGAACTCATATGTTACAAATATTTTAACATAACTGCGCAGTTTAACTCATCACATACATTCACTATCTGTTTAAATGGTGTGATCAGGAAGCAGGCCTTCTTCCATGACCACGGTGTCCAGCCTATTTGGTAAAACCTTCCTCTCACCAGGTTTGGCACCAAGTGCACTAATCTCGGCTCTCGTAGAGTCATCGAGATCCGATCGTTCCTATTACCTTAACATTTGAAATGTTTAAGGCTCTGGATGTATTCCCTGGCTCAGATTTCTACATACTCTCTGACCGCCTTTCCGGTTCAGAGGACAGATAGGAAATGTAGAAAAATATTTTAGGCATGCTCAATCATTTAAAAACAAAATACATTTTCTTTTCATAAACAATTTGAAAACACATTTTTATTTGTAGTAAGAAAGCCCACCTCTAGTCTTTAGAAATTTGGTGTTTTGATAAGCTAGATACCCGTCCTTGTTCTTGTCCGATCCCTTCAACAAGTATAATGACAATCACATATTATAAATAAGTTGCTCAGACCCTCTGCACTTCATTCCTAATATCTTAGGATGAATAATTAAACCACAAACACTTCATGCACGAATTTAATGGAAGATAAAAATTCCTAAATTAAAATTCTTACAAATTCTTTACTCAAATTTAACAAAATTTCGCCTAAAATCCAATCCAACCAACCCCCGATAGCTCGACAACCAAAACTCTGACCAACCGTTAACTATAAATTCCTAGCAAGCTTATGCACTCTAATATTGAGGCAGTTTATAAAATCCAAGAATGAAACATTATAAGTTTGGAAATTTTACATTAGAACAACAAAAACTTGTTACTGCAATAACTCTTTCATTTCTTAGTGGAACTCAACAATTTATATGTCTATCTTCAATAATTTTTCTTCAAGCTCTACAATTTTGCACAAGGAACCTTGGCCTGATTCTCACCCTATCGATGGAAAAATTAAGGAAACATTCTAACGGTTATAGCTTAGGTTTTGGAGATGGATGAAAATGAAATAGTGATTAGTCTCCCCCCTTTTTTTTATTATGAGCTTCAATCCTATTTCCAATTTCAGCAACCAGCAACTCATCCCATACATAACTGAAGGCTTCTATCTGGTATATGCATACTAATACTAACAAATATCAAAGATTCAACGCAATTCAAACTCAATTTCATGAAATTAATACTTAATAGCAGCTGAAACTTGCAGGTAGGATAAACCATTCATTTCTTATCAAAATTATGCAAACTATATGTCCAGAGTTATCAGCTCAAAAAGATCTACAAGTTTGCTGAAGAGGTCGTCGGCTGATTCCCGGTCCTATGGCCGTAATTTACAAGAAAAGAAGTCTGGACATACTTAGCTGAATCATAGTGTAGGGATTTTATGGTAGTGCCAACTGTCCACACAATTTGTAGTAATTATCTTTAAATATTAAAATTAATATACTTAACTTATAATACACCACAGCATAATTATCAACTCATTGACTCTGTTATGAAACTTCAGTGTTAGCATGCCTTCGACAATTTCGACACAAGTTAATGAAATGAACTAAAAGATAAATTGTTAGGCTACAACAGATTTCAATAAAAATTGAACTAGAGTAGTGTCGGTCTCTTTTAATCCGAAAAGACATGTTTAAACTTTGTTAATTGAGTTCTTTTACTTCCCAATTTATTCCTACACCTTTAACATGAACGAGGATTAAAACAGAGCATAACCATAGAGTTGGAGTTCAGTTTCTTTTAGAAATTAACTATAAGAGTTCAGTTATTCTATCGTACATATCAACGAACATCTTATTTGCATGCTGTGAATTTAACCTTCCTCAAATATTCAGCAACAACCATTCAGTCCCATACATAATAAAAGGTCTCTAGAAGGTATACATATGCTAAAATCAACTAATATCATAACTTCGTATAAATCTAAACTCAAACTCGTGAAAAATAAGCATTTTGACCGATGAAACTTGCAGGTCGCAGAACTTACTTGTTTCTTCATGGAATCGTGCGATTTAGGTGACTAAATTTATCTACTCTTCGAGCCCTATCTTTTCCGTGTTGAAGTCGTTGGCTGATTCCCAGCGATAAAGTCAGAAAATGACAAAAGGATTTAGGGGATGGAAGGAGACGAACGACGGTGATAGCTTCGTCCCCTTTTTTTCTCTTTTTATTAAACTTCCATGTCAATCCAACTAATTACTTGATACATTCTACTTTTGTGCTTAGTCATGTTAGAATTCAATGGCATAAAGCCATGTGCCCATTTACTAATTTAAATTCTTATTTTAATTTATACTTATATATATACACACACGTACATTAAGATATATTATAATTTATTAATATTCCATTAATCACCGAGGTCAATGTAAATCTTGTATTCTCAATCCAACTATTTGGATTGACTCGATTATTTATACCCTATAAATTCATAACTTAGTTAGATTTTTTTTTAAATAAAAAAAATGAATCATTCAATTACACATCAAGATTTAATGAGTAACATAATAATATAAAACTCTAACTTATTAGTTTTGAGTTTCCAGTTTTTACATTCCGTTAACTCAATCATCTAAGGTATTCGAAAACATACTTACGAGCTTAAGCTTCACAAATTTTAATTAACTATGCAAACAATTAAACTTAATTAATTTAATTAACTTAATTAAAACTCAAGACTATTACACAAGAGCTCAAACATATTCTAGCATCACCAAAGTCACATAATAATCAACATATATATAAACATATCGCACTCATTTTTCAACAAAATGCATTCAAATTCGAAATGTAGTTTCTTCATCCTACATGCAACCTTACAGTCACTTTAAGAGTACTAAAAGGAGGATACAAGTGTTGTTACTTGAGGTGGGAACTTTCAGATTGGGATGGAATTCAAAATTCAACAAAGTGGATCTCTCCTTGCTTTAATCTTCATGTTTCTATACTCCCTCCTTATGTAGCTTTCAAATCTTCAAGAAGTAAGCCTCTTTCCCTTGTTCCTTGATGATGGTCAATTCTAATACTCCACGAATGAAGGGAATTTCTTGATATTTTGATAGAGGAAGGTGTGGGGAAGTGATAAGCTATTTTTAGGAGCGAGCAAATAAATTTTTACGCCCGAAGGTGGTCGATCCCACAAGGACTGTGCAATGAAATATCAAATTACCAGCTATAGTTCTTAGAACATAGAAGTTCGAGAAAATTCAAAAAGGGATTTGATTTTGGAATTTGAAATATAACAATGAGAGAAAGTAAAGGGTTTTGAAAACAAATATTTAAAGATACAGATCCTAGGACAGATATTCTAAACTTCAACATGCAAAATCATCAACTCAGCAATGGGGATAAATTAAGATTCATGTGAATTAAATTCCTTGGTCAGGCAATAAAACACTAGATTGCTAAACTGTGACTATCTCCTCTCGGTCTCAAGAACACAACTTCAACCAATCTCGATAATTATCTAATTAATTCCTACACAAGATTCTTCTTTTTAAGACAGAAAACAAGTATATTTAATTCCCTCTTCCTATTACCAATTTTCACCTCTCGGTCCTTCAATTGATAACTATAAATCTAGATCCAAATTCATCTCTCGATCCTTCTTTAAATCTAGATTCAATTAATTAAGTTCAAGAAATTAAATCATGCTTTAGAGTTGATTTCATTCAAACATGCATCATAAAAGAATATCAAAAGCCCTAGAACCTGTTAGGTTTTCTAGCTACAAATCATGACTGAGAATAAAGAAAACATATTATTGAAATACCTTAAATTACCTTACAAGGGAAATAGGAATCTTGCAAGTCTCTAAAAACTCCAATGCTGAAAATATTCTAAGTAAAATTGTTGAACAATTTCATGCATAATGAGTAGAGTATTTATGGAGGAGCCAAAACATCTAAACTGGGTATTGGGTTAGAATAACAAAAATTGCCAAAATAGGCAAAAATCTCCTTCTCGGGCTTCTGTGTCGATCGACAGGGAGCCTGTCGATCGACACACATGCAGCATCTTGATCTGCCCTTGCCATTCCTCTGTGTCGATCGACAGGGAGCCTGTCGATCGACATGCCTGCATCTGTCATCCGTGTCGATCGACAGGGAGCCTGTCGATCGACATGTCTGCACATGTCGAGCCTCCTTATTCTGCCTTGCCTCCGATTGATATCCGACCTGTGTGTCGATTGACATGCACCACGTCGATCGACACAGAGGTAAAGCTTCAAGTTTTTGGCACGTCTTCTAACTTGGTCGACTTCCCGTATGTCAATCGAAGCTGCAACTCTGTTCTTCACGGCTCTTTTCATCATTTGACCTCTTTTTAACCCTAAATAACTGCAAAAGTCTCCATCAAGAGATATCATCCTATATAATAGACTCATGCACAGAAACGACTAAAAACATAAACTAATTAACCTAAAACAATGGAGAAAAACATTGATAAGTGAGTACAATATGAACTTATCAGGAGTATTTTAATTAATACGTTCAGGTGATTCAAGGAAGGATGAGATGAATGGTGTTCATTCAAGCTTTTGTGGCTGGCCTAAGATGCTTTAATGAAGGTGTTAATTGCAGACACTGAAAGAGAATGACAGGAACGCGCGGGGGTGGGGGTGGGGGGTTGTGAGGGAGGGAGAGCGATGGAGTGTTCAACTAGGTAATCCCATGCACTCATCTTTTAAAATCATCATTATGTCTCTTCCCTTGTTCGATTACTATTATGCCCCCAACTTGATATAGATGAGACAAGTGTTATGTGTTAGAAACTGAGTTTCAGTCTATTATTTTACTTTGATGTTTTGATGTGTCAAAATTGATTTTTGTTTTAAGTTTCTAGAGTGTCTCTTAATGTAATCCTTATATAGGATTTATTGAGTTGTAATAGACTAAAAACTGAAGTTGAAGATCAAGTAGATAGAGATTCAATCTCTAACTAGGAAATTATTAGAAACCAAAGCTCACGTTTAAACTTCCGCTTCATACATTCTTACTCTGATTTCGTAGTTTGAAAATTAATTTACTGTCCATATTGTACTAAGGGCCGAAAATTATATAATAATATTTTAGAAAATAAATTCTGAAATTCACCTTGGATTTTAATCTCGTAATTAAATTCGAAAATAAGAATAGTGATTTAATATAATCACATTGATTCTCAATAAATCTCATTGCGATTTAATTCGCAGTACATTTTGTAATTCGCCAAATATTGTATTTAATTATTTATCGCTCCCAAATGCTCATCAGAATCAAAATCCAAAAAAATTTTATAATAAATCAATTTGCTTCATATTTAGTTGTCGTGGCACAATTTATAATATTTTATATTACTCGGCTAGCATTGTAAATAATGGATAGTCGTTTCATCAAATACTTATTTGTGTTGAAAAGAAACGAAATTTGCAGGGCGTTACAATATTTGCCATTTCCAGCAAAAGTAATTCCAAGAGCCCTACGATAGGCACAAAAAATATTGAGGTTTGTAATTAAATAGATGGGAGCCCTTAGAATCATCATTAGAAAACAACATATACACAATAATTACAAGGAATAAATGCAAGAGTTAATGGCTAATTAATGCTAAAAACGACCAGAAATAACTTATGTTGAGGGAATAAATTGATAGAGATTCTGCCAAGCTTTTTGTGTGAGAATAAGATGCAGAAAATAATCCGCGATCCCCCTTTCATAGACACAAGTGAGAAGCCTGTAACAAGAGATTTGACTCTAACTAACTCTAGCGCATGTCGGTGATAACCCTGAATTTTTCGGAACTAGCCACATTTGTTGGGGGTCGATGGAGAAGTTAGGGTCGGCAGGTGTTATGGTCGATTTATGCCGAAGTTGATAAATATGCTCGGGCTGAGTGGCATTGGTTGCTTATCGGGCTGCGCTTGGTTGGGTCGTGTGTTAATGGTCTGTATCCTCATGGATCCATTTCGTGAGCCTCGAATGGTCTTGATTGGTCTAGATTGCTTGGGCCTAACCCCAATAAATATGGCTGCATTTAAAATCTGTCAAAATAAAATATATATAAAAAAATTAGTCGATCGTTTGTCTTTCTAGTATTTTGATTAGATGTAAAAAAACAAAAGATCGTAAGATTGGATGCATCATTTATTTGATTCCATTATTTTTAATTAAGCTATGTCAGTGTCTCTATAATAATAAAAAATAGTGAATGATATATAGAGTCTGTGGTTAAAGCATATTTTATAAATAAAGAAATCCATACAGTTTATTGTTGAAGATAATTATAGATGTATAAACTTTGTTTGTACTTAATATTTTCTTGTTCAATTATACGCTTCCATATTTCATTTGATAGGGGATAGGAGAGGAGAAGATGTTTATGGGTGAGATCGTCGTATGGCTTAGAACTCATGGAATCTCTATTCTCGTAAAGCAGGGGCTAAATGTTTTTCCTATAGTTAATCAGTCATGAATACCACAATCTTCTCATACATTTTCATTGTTTTCCAACATTCATATTCCAAATCAAAGTTGATTCATTTTGGTTTCTACTTCATCTTTTAAAAGTTTTGGCTTCGATGATTCAAACCATCACATAGGAAATGGTTGATTGTTCTAGATTACGATTGTTATTTTTTATTTTTTTTGAAGAAATAGTATAATTATTGTTGTAGTATGAACATTGCAGGAGTTTTGTAATATACACCATACATATTGATTAATAAACTATAATCATGCAGTGTTTCCTGATCTATACTACTAATTATGTGTTTTTATTTATCTTTTTTATTTTAATTATTTTTTCACAGTCCTAATATTTATGCTAATAATACAATTGAATTCGCTCATTATTTTATATTCATATTTTATTTGATTCATCTTGATCTCAATGAATTAATTTTTCAATTTTTTTGTTATTCAAGCAATTTATTAATGATTAATGATTAGAAGCGAAGATTACATTTTAAATTTGAGCAAAAAAATAAAATAAAAGATTAATATATGCAATATATTTATATATACACCATTTTTAAGCAATTTTGATTCATTTGTGCATTATCTCGATTTATTTAAGAATCTCATTATGGTGGTCGTAAATTATTGAACATCGTTAGTTGAATGATTAGTGGTAAATGTTTTACTTTTACTTGGAAAATAAAATGATAACAAGTAATATTAATTGTAATTTATCTTCAATATTAATTAATTGATTTTCAATTTTATTTATTTCAACAAATTATTATTGTATCATGTCAAAATACAAATTATGTATAGTAATTGTTAAAATATTAGCTGAAATATATTTATTTGAAAAATAAAATTAAATTTAATTATTTTTATTGTTCATGGACCGGTAAGAAAGTTTCTAATATTTAAATATAATGTTAAATTATTTTCAAATTAATTATTCGTAACAATATAAGTAATATAATATTTCATATATATATATATATAGAGGAGGGATCATGTAAAAAAAATTCCCCCTGTGAGAAAAAAGAATGAATCATATCCATCATATCTAAAAAAATCAATGGTTGATATTGAATCAAGCAACAACTAAAACACAATGAAGCAACAAAATAATCAAGCAACAACTAAAGCACAATCGAGCAACATTGCAATCAAGCAACGACCTGAATACAATCAAGCAATGTCGTGAATGCAATCAAGCATCTTTCTCATTTTCTCACGTTAAGAGTTTTCTCACTGGATCTATAAACAATATATTATTTCATGTTGTATATGTTATTATATAACTTTATGACTTACATATTGTAAATATTTATATAGTTTATTTATAATCAAAATAATATTATTTAAATATAAATAATTACACTTACCACGCATCGCGTGGGTGCAATACTAGTTTTATAAATAGAGAAATCCATACAGTTTATTGTTGAAGATAATTATAGATGTATAAACTTTGTTTGTACTTAATATTTTCTTGTTCAATTATACGCTTCCATATTTCATTTGATAGGGGATATGATATGAGAGGAGAAGATGTTTATGGGTGAGATGGTCGTATGGTTTAGAACTCATGGAATCTCTATTCTCGTAAAGCAGGGGCTAAATGTTTTTCCTATAGTTAATCAATCATGAATTTAAATTATAAAAGGAAAATTTTATCCCCACTTAAATATTAATACACTCAATTACCTAGAAAAATAAAATAAAATAGTATACTCTAATTTCATAAATAAATTTAAAGGTTTAAGTATTTAGAGATAGAAACCCTTCAATGATCATGTGCACTCTCATTACTAATGTGACAATACATTAAAAATGATTTAATAATAAATTGATCCCAATACTAATATTATTATGTAACATCTGTTGGCCCCAACTGGATCAATAATGAAAAATTTAAACAAGTAGGGT
>JAPKLW010000182.1:736252-790864 GCA_026898455.1 Plectranthus barbatus
CACCAACTACACCTAACAAATATTCCATGTGTTGGAATATCTAATAACATCTACACGTAGACACAAATTTATTTAAAGCTACTATGGATAAGTGAGCGAGCATACAAGGATTTTTCGTGCAAGACAACACTTTCGAGCGTAAATGCCATGAGTTGGATCATTTAAAGTTCACAACCAAAAAAATTGAAGTTTCGTCAACTTTTTCAAGACGCGATGCGTACACGCTTGTAATACATGTTCCATGGGTGACGTACTCTACTTCTATTTTTATATTTCACTATTTACTTCATTATCAAAATTATTATTTTTTTATTAAATGATTTTATTATAATTTTAATTTATTATAGTTAAAATTAATTTTATATATTTAATCATAGAATTTATCCCATTCAATGAGAAAGTATATAATTATTTTAATTATTTAATTTTCAGTTTTCAATTAATATTTCATTATTGAAATTAATTAATTTCGAGTTCTTTTATGATTTTTGTTTTTTTATGTAAAAGTAAATTAGAATATATTGTATTGTACTTAATTTGTATTTTCATAATACCAATAATTAAAATCAGTAAATACAATTGTAAAGTACTAAATGAAGAACCATTAAAGAATGGATGACTTAATCCGGAGCTCCTATCTACCATCTCTAATTTACAAACCACAAAAAAAAAAAAGTTAAATCGAATCTAAATAATATAGCTTTCAAATAGAACTGGAAGTCATAAAATTTTGACTTTACCGTGGCCCATAACAACTTTTATATTCTTCCTATAGGATGATACCATCCACTATTATCATTTAATTTCGTCTTTTGTCACATAAAAACACAGAACAAAATAACGCATATATCGCAATAACATATAACCATGATGTTGAAATTCATTACAAATTATATCACATACAATTAAATGGTTATGTCCACACAAAAATCAAATGATACAAAAACATATAAGCCTCTAAAAAGACGGAAACTCAATATTAGAGGCACACTGGCCATTCGGAAATACAGGACATTGTATCAAAGTCGACCCAGACTTATCCACACACAGATATATCTGATACAACTGCTTGTTCCCATCCGCATCTGAATTGCACTCAATCCAAGGAGTGTACCCTACTGCGCTCTCAATGCTGTCCTTTATGCTGCTCAAGCTGTATGACCCTCCATCCGGATTTATCCCTGATAAACACATACACATTTGTAATTTTTTTTTTTTTGTGACAAGAGAATTAATTATATAAGTACAGCGGATTAATAGGTACCTTGACTTTGAAGAATTTGGAGAAGATCGATCTTCGATTTGAGGTTGAGAGCTGCCTTGAAGAAGCTGTGTTGGTCTAGGACAGACTCGGAGCAGGTGCCGTGTTTGTCCCATTCATGTGACCAGAATGTGGTGCCGCTGTTGCTCGGACAAGCCAAAGTAGGCCAATCTTGTTGCATTCGGCTTATGAGGTCGGAAACCTACCAAATTAAATTTAATTTATAATATATTATAATATATATATATAAGTATTTAATAAAACCATAAGGTTATATAATATTTATGATTGCAATATGAAAGAATTTAGAATTGTACCTTGGACTCGTCATATGAATTGTTGGGGTCACAATTTGAAGGGTAACTGCCGTCTTTATAATTCGGCCAAAGTCCATGGATGCCGAAATCAGCTGCCGGCTTCCCCGTCGTCGGATAACAACAGCTTTGTTTCGTATCGCAGTAGGATCCGGGCCACTGCATAAGATCGTACATTCAAATATCTCACGAGCAATTTGGAAACGAAAATAAGGTAATATATTACCTGTTGAACGAAGTAAAAGAAATCGAAATCTTGAGCAATGGACAACACGAAGAGACATTGTAAGAGGAGAAGCTTGATCATGGTCGTGTGGCAGAAATTGTTCATTTTCAGATGTCAAAATTCAGTGCAGTTATGTCAGTTTTATAGGCAGAAGTAGAATGTGAACGAAATCAATCCGTTGCGGTTCTTCCAATGTGAAATCTTGAAATAAATATTGGCTATATGTATACATATATATATCATGTATCATATTTGTTGAACTTGATTGTGACCATTTAAGACTAAAAATAATCTGTACATGCATTGGATCAATTTTGGCATATACCTTTGGTGCCCATTTAATATGTAGTAGATAACAATTTATTATATAAAATTGGATTATAATGAATTAGCAGTTACAGATTTCAAATATAGGGAAAAGAAAATCAAATTCGGAGTGGAATTCAAATTGATTTTTATAATTTTATGAGTGACGCGATAATCACTTTTGTTGGCGATGTTTGGTTGTCTCGCAAAATTGTTAAATTATTAAATAAAGAAATTTATATTGATTATCTTCCCTAGTAACGAAATTTGATTTTTATTTTAATCACCCATTCCTTCTATCAAATTATGGATTTTCCCTTTATGTTACGCAATTTTATTATCCAAATCTATAATAATTTTTTGTCGATCCAAGACCTGAATCTATAATTAAACTATCTTTTGGGTCCTGAATCGACAATTCTCCTAATTTTTTTTTACTAATATAAATGGATACTTAACAATTAAGTGGTCAATCCAATTAGTAATCTAATTAATTATTGGCAAGGGAAAATGAGATTGCTTCAAATATTCATTATAAATATGAACAAAAATATTTCATCAATTTACTTACCGATCTGTCAAAATATATATTCAAGAAAAGAAGTGAAAAATAAGTTTATATATAAAGGGTGAAAGTATGAATTAATGTTAGATCTTATTTGTTTTGTGTGTCGAACCAAGTATAGAATCAGTTAGATCAATCAGATTTGGATAGAATAGATCAATCAGATTTGGATAGAGCAACTTCACATCTGTAACTTTGTATATTTTAATTGAGTTGTAATAGATTAAAAGTTACTTTGCCAAGAAGAAATCGACCGAAAACTGATTTAGTCGGTTTATTAATTCAGTGACATCTCTTGTAGAGATTTCTTCTAGTTATTCCAATCCATCTAACGATCAAAGAGTGGATGTAGGATCATCTTGCATCCGAACCACTATAAATATCCTGTGTCATTTACTGCTTTCCATTTTTTTTCTTAGTTCTACTCGCTAATTTTGAAACCTAACAACTCACAAGTTGATAGAGTTTATTCGGAAATTAACTAAGTAATACTCGCGAACTTAAACATTTTTAGAGTACCAACTGACATGAGAAAGAGTCAGTTGGGACCATCATTTACTTAAAACCCTTCAGCTATGCATTTATACTCTGATATTTTGGGACCAACAAGTTGTATCAGAGCAGTTGGTATGCACGACTGACAATTTTGTGTCTACAAGTGGACCAGATTCAATTTTCTTATTTTGCAGAATTTATTGTTCATATCTAAAGCAATGGTTGTGAGGAGAAAAAAAAGTGATTTTACGGAATCAAAAGTCGTAATAAATTTCCAGAACTAAATATACTTGTTTAAGGGGGAAGAAGGAGTCACAGTTGCTCACACCCAAATGAAAATATTATAGCAACCAATGGTCACCACCTCTACGGAAGCTGAGGTAAATAGATCCCCTTTTAATAATTCAGAGCATGCATCTGACTCAACTAATTTGTGTTACTACTGTAGGAACTGAGTCTACTACAAACAACATAAAAATAGTATTTTATTATTTCTTAGGCCCCATGAACCGTTATTTGCATATCTAAATAAACCAACAATTAAATAAATCATGTGATCCTATGCATGCTCCTATTATTTAATTGTGTAGGATGGATCAAGGAATTCCTGAAGTCCAGAAGTTGGAAACATCGAATAGAACAAAGAAAGTTGTTGCTACATATTTGACCTTATAATTTGCTCCATTGCTCCTCAGAAATTTGGTGAGGATACGCTACTAAGTTGCTCTACAATAACTTGGAAGAAGTCGGCTTCCTTCTTGTGTGTCGCCGCTCCTTTCATCTCTCTTGATTAATTTCAACTTTGTTGAATTAATTGATTTAATTGTTGTATTAAACAAGTGTAATTTTCAAATTACATCATCATTTGAGAGACTGAGGAAACAGGCCTTATATAAACTTATGTTTATATGTTTCCATATCTTGTAAGATATGGAAATATTCTATTTTACTCCATATCTTTTCATATTTTGATATATCAAATATTTTAAAATTAATTAGATTTTTAGCAATCCAATCTTATTTCCCAGATTAGTCAAACCTTGCTAGATTTTAAGAACTAGAAAACCCTAACTCTAATGGGCTCTGAGCAGTTTGTGAGCCAAATCAGGGATCAAATCCAAATAATTAAATGGACCATCTTCCATTAATTAATAACATATCCAACCCATAATATTATTTAATGAAATAGAATATCAATTAGCTTTCACTAAGGAAACCGATGTTGACTCATTACCACGTTATTAGGAACGTGTTTTATTGGCTTGTACGATCCACACATTTAAGGTTCTGAACATTCATTAATTAATCCAGCATATGACAATAGCTTGAGTTTGATTAATCTATTTAATTCCTCACTTGTACCTTTACTCATCTCTTTTTCATTTATGACTAAATCAAAGGATTCAGCCTACAAAACTTTAGCTTTAAGAAACGTCATCAGCTAATCATGGAATGCCCCCATCCTATACGAATATGATTACATACATGTCCGGCCTAAACAGGCCACACACACATTTCCAACACCCAATATGCAGATATAAGAGTACATGCAAGACTCGTCACCCTAGCAAATTAAAGTGTGGTTAATGTGTGCATGCCCCATAGCCTTCTATTAGGTTAAAGATTGGGATCAAGCATGTTAGAGCTCTTGGCATGTTCATATGCTAATGTGAACAATGCATTTGACTATTGATCATGTCAATACGTAATAATGTACCAACACATCTAGCAACTAGGATAAACCACTTTCATATCTGATGTGTCGCAACCTAAATGGACAGTCTATCTTGGAACTGTCTTGGATGTTACCATCTTTATATCTTGCTAGGTGAAAAGACTCATATAAGATTCTCTGTGATCTTCTGCACATCATATGGTCATCCTTATCTACAAGATAATAGAATATAGTTGTTTTGTAACATATGTTGTTTACTCAGAAACACCATTGTTGATGTAAAACAAGTATGAAGCTCATTATATCAAAACTAAATATGGTTACGAATATACTTAATCTTAAATGCTTTTAGTATGAAATCCCAACAATCTCCCACTTATACTCAAAGCATTATACCATTGCTTTTTACAAGAGTATTAAGTGTTTCTATTTTGATCCAATCATTTACAACTTGATAACTAAGTGAATTTATTTTATCCTTAGTGTTAGACTAATAAGAGTCAAATCTTTTGTAAATGTAGCTTAATCAGTTGTTCAGCTAAATACTTCAGGCCATTTGCTTATCTATTCACACATCATCTGGTTATACAATATTTCGTATGATGTGGTACCTATTTATGTCTCTTAACTCCTTGTGAGTCTTGTGTCTCTTTTAGCTTGTCAATTTCACTAGTGTTATCACTGTACTTTTTTATTTGCTCAACAAACTCGAAACTGTATTCAACTCTAAAAGTGTACCTTGGAATGATATAATTTCAAATAAAACTACCAAAGTTGTTGTCCACATATGCTTCTAAGCAAAACTCACAAGAAACTTCTGTCTTGGATTCCTTAGTTCCTTCTTATAAGGTAAAGACATAGAATGAGGTCGATCTTTCTTTCTCACTTAACTTTCGCATGGAAATCAGACTTTACATAACCCATATGATATTAATACTCATATTGTTTATGGATAGGGTTTTGTTTCAATATCTGGCTACCTTTGCCTATGGCAAGACAAATAACTAGACTCGTGTAGAAATGCATGTATGAGACTTTCACTACCCAAACAAGTGATATTCGTTCCATCTCATCTTATTATTCTTGGAAGAAGAATGCCATCTAAAGGTAGCAACTTTTCAATGGCCCATTTGCATACTAAGATAAAGTCACTACATTTTTAATTTTACCAGCTATAGACAATCTCATACACCTCTTTCTTGCAGAATTGCAAGACTTCAATCCAAAGGTGTAACCAACATTTCTTAGGTCCACCTTTTGAAACTATTCAGATAGTCATTTCCTTGTGCTTGACGACATTCCCAAAAATAGTATTAACACTTTTAGATTCCTTTGTCAGCACGAATAAATAGTTTTAACACTTTCAATCATGATAAAACATGTTTTCGCTATTTGCCAAAATCTTATAGAAGTGTAAGGAACTAATTTAGAGGATATAAACAAGTATATTACTATTTTTAGTGCTTGGTCTTAAACAAAATATAGGCAATTCATAGTTCATCAGTTTCAACATGTGCATTTATAATAGAGTCCCCTTTCTTCTTATTCTCACACCTTTTGTGAGGGATTCAAATGTGACTTTAGATAACTTAATCCCTTGTCTCTCTGTCAGGTACTTATTACTGAGATATTGACCACTATGAAGAAGTCATAGTGCTTTGATGATCTAGTCGAAAAAACACAATATATCTTTCTCATTAGTGAAGATGATAAAGTATTTATGCCTATTTAAAGGCTCGTGTAGACCTAAGTGTACTCAGACTAGGGTGGATCATAGCTAACATATTTCTAACTCGAAACTTAGTCTCAAGCACCAATAATATGTAAGATCCTTTAGAAGAAAACTTGATTAAAATATATACATTGGATCTTTAAATAATATATATTAATAAGAAAACCGTTCAGTTTTTATGATAAATAATGATAGAAAATAATTCTATCAATTCAAGCATTCAATAACTGGAAAAAAAAACCAAGTCTTTGCTAAAATGGCAAAAAAAAAAAAAACATCTCTTAAAGTACTCAAAAACATAATGAAAAATCTCTAACAACTGACATAGAGACATCTATCAGTTGTAGGGTTTGAGTCTACGATGGACAACATGAGTCGCCATTAATTAAATTCTTGCCAAGGATCGTTCTTGCCATTAATTGCAGAGGATGGAATTTAGGAATACCTGATCTTCAACGTTTGATCTACAGATCTAGATCGAGAATAAAACGATGAAGTAAATCTGGATCTGAGTCTGAACAATGGCGATGGACAGTTGTTCCTACATATCTGATCTTCTGATTTGTTCCCTAGCTCCTTGGAAATCTGGTAAGGATTATCTAGCAAGTTGGATCCGAGATCTGGAGAAATCGATCAGTCTCTCCCTCCGGATCAGCCACCACCGTTCTCTCTCAATTCTTTCAATATACTGAAAAAACCCTAATGATCTGAAAGAGAAAAGGCCTATATATAGTGTTAGGGTTTTGAGAAACCCTAACCTAATGGGCTTGAGCAGTTCATGGGTCAGACCAGGGACCAGATGCAAATAATAAAGTGGGCCCTCTTTATTAATTATTTCTTCCTTGTTCAACCCAGAACATAATTAATTAATAAAATATTATTTTAACTTTCACCACGGTAACAATGCTAACTCGCCGCTTTATTACCACGTTATTAGGAACGGGTTTCACCAAACTAGCATGATCCACATATTTAAGGTTTTAAACATTCATTAATTAATTTGGCTTATGACAATCAGCCATAATTAATTAATCTCTTATTTCCTGAGTAATACCACTCACTCCTTTTCACTTATGCCTGGATTGAATAATTCAACCTGCAGGGTTTAGCATAATGAACCTTGTGAGCTCCTCAGGGAATGTCACCATCCTGAAACGGATATGCTTACCTAAACGTCCAGCCTAAGCAGGCCACACACAAATTGCCAACACCCAAAATACGGGTATAAGAGTACATGTACGGCTCGTCACCATGGTAAGTCAAAGTATGGTCAATCTGTGTGTGCCCCTTATCCTTTAGTTAGGTTTAAGATCATAGGAAGTATGTTAGGGATCTGGCTCATTCGTATGTCAATGAGAATGACACATCTCACTGTTTATCCCATCAATACATAACCATGTACCGACACATCAAGTAGCTAGGATAAGCTCACTTATGAATCGATGTGCCGCAACTTAGACCGACAGCCTATCCAGGGACTGTCTCAGCTGTGATACTGTTTATATCTCGCTAGGTCAAACGACTCATATGATCCTCTGTGATCTCCTACACACCTTATGGTCATCCCTATAGGCTAGATAATAGGATATTATGGTTCGTTGTATGTTTGTTTCATCAGACAGCGAGCATTGTTGTAGCCACACATATATGAAGACCAGTGTACAAAACACTTAATCATATATGCTTTCAGTATACAATCCCAACAATCTCCCACTTATACTTCAAGCATAATACCATTGCTTTATCAAAGTATTAAGTGTGTCTATACTGTCAATCACTCCCAGTGCATTCACGTCACCTCTTGTCACAATTTCTCGTATGATGTGATACCACACATCCTATGTGTTTCACCACCTTGTGAGTCTTGGGTTCCCTTGAGTTTGTCATTGCACCAACATGATCACAATTCCATGTGATTTTATTAGGCAAACTCAGAACACACACCTCTAGAGGATAACACTAGAGTTATACTGCTTCTTGCGAAGCTAATGAAACTGTCAAAAAACTCAACCTTCATACCAGAATCCGCAACACACTTCTGTGTTAGACTCATATAACTCCTCCTCCAAGGCCAACACATAGTTAGATGTCGATTTCCTTTCCTTATGATCCTCCTGGATATCCGATGCCATTCAACTCACAAGGCTCATTCATTAACCAATGTGCCTATCCAGAGTTGAATTGATATCTGTTTAACATGCTTATAGCATTACAGATATCTAACTTCGTTCATTTACAATATAGAAAGATAACAATCTTTCTTGCTATGAACGACTCACCACAAAATCAATTTAAGCGACTTGAGATGCCTGAGCATCCTTTTCTTGTGGCAACACAAGACTTTAATTCAAAAGATGTTCCAAAATCTCATAAGTACTGCTTCTGAAACTGTTCGGATAACCATCCTTTATGCCTGATAATGTCTCCACACCATTTTCGAAAGTGAAAATACCATCTACATAATGTGCAAGGAAAACCACGCTTCCGCTGACACATAACTGGTACATGAAACTATCATTCTCGATAGACAATATCAAAATGTCTGTTACATGACCTTGAAGCTCCTTTAAGTTCATACATGAACTACCTTGGCTTCCAGACATGATGCTTTTCACTTTACTGCACATAACTTATCTGGTTGTTGCATGCAGATGTAGTCACCTTTTATCAAGGTACCCGTTTATAAAATTCGGATGACATCATCTATCTTCTAGATAGTTAGATTCATATGTGCTATTATGGTTAAAAGAATTCGAATGGGCTTAATAGTTGCAACCAGTGAGAAGGTCTTGTTGTGAAACATACCTTTGCTCACTAACCTAGACCTAGAATATACTAGGTTACCATTTGAGCATTTTTCTTGTATATCAATCAGTTGCCTATAGCTGGAAAGTTATTTGGCAATCACTGATCCTGATATAGAACCATAACCTTTACTGATTCATTTCTGAATTCATGACTTCACATCATTAAACTGCATCTTTTGTCTTAACAACTTCGTTGCGCTTTAAGGCATAAGTACGACATTGTTCGTTAAGCTGGGAACAAGTCCAGAGACTGTTTCCACGAACCAGTACCATTAAGCCTATTAAGGCAACCTCCCACTGCAACGATGCTCCTTTTACGTTGTTAGTTAATGGTGCATTAATTTGTGGTTTACCACCTTACACAGGTGACCGTGCAATTGGTACCATACCTTCCAAGGTATGCTCAATATGCCACGGGGTATTTCCTAATGGATTTGAATTGTCTTCTCTAAAATGTTAGAGAACAATCTCACATTTGGATTCATAAATTCATCCTATACAACTTGCTTGTATCTAGGATACACAAAGCAACCATCTTTTTCGTTTACCTGGAATAGCCCATGAAGCAGTACTAGCTTAAACCCTTCTTCCAAACAATCAGTTTCCTATATCAGCTTAACAGCCGAATTACCCATCATTGCCCTTTTGACAGAGTCAAGGTCTGCTATGGTATTTGAAACTGATTTAGAATGCACTAGATTAAGCAAACACACAACTACTTTTGGCGCTCTTCCCAAAAACAAAAATTTGGCAAAGCTCGCATAACTTATAAACTTTTAATGAATCTTATTTCGTTTTACCTATACTATCCCAATCGAGGGATAATAGGTGTAGTTAACTGGGATGCAATCCCTTTGCTCTACAAGATACTGTAAAACCCCATCACTTAAGATATACCATTATGAATGAACCATAATGTTTTTACGGTCTTGTTTAACTTATTCTCTACCTTAGTCTTAAATGCTCTTGATTAAAACAAGAGACTAAGACTTGTAGTAACTAGATAAACATATCGAAATCTTAGAATGATTACAATATCAATGCCTGTTAAGGCAATTGCGGAAGTAGACTCAAACCAGCAAACCAGAGCAAATACGAAATTATCTATAGGGATACAATCGCCTATTAAAAGGCCTGGTTACCATCTTATACCTCTAAGTAGTTATCATAAGTACCATTCTTAGGAATACCTGGATTGAATCCATAATTCCATGAATTACTTAAAACTATTTAGACTGATGTAACCTATCTCTACAGAGATTCTTTAAATTATACCTTAGAACACTGATAGTTTTTGTAATCAAGTCATGAAGAGACAATCATCCATAATAGAAAACACTGTTATTCATTATGATAGATAAACTCTATCGAATAACTGATAATCCAATAGATGAAAAATATGTTTATCAAAACCAAAACAACATCTCTTCAGAAACTTGAATTAAAAATAGATTTTCTAACATAAACTCAAAGCAAATAACTCCAACAGCTTGAGAACAATCTCCATCAACTTCCTTGGAGATGGTAGTCCCGTCATCCTCAAGCATTATCATCAGCTTGATTCTATGCATAGCGCAGCCAAAACATGATTAGTACTCACAGTAACCACTACTCACAAGGAGTAGAAAACTGATACTAAACATGTAAATGGTGACATATCTCGTCCATTGGTGTTAACACCTGGACAATTTTCTTTCCACTGTCCTAGCTTGCCACAGCGGTAACACTTGCCCTTTCCTTTAAATTTCCCAGCCTTTTTCTTTGGAACATAAACTCCATTGTACCCACCAGCAATTTTCTTGTTCTTATTCCTAGCCGTTCTCTTAGGTTTTGCTCGTTTAGGAGCAGCAGACCGGCTACCGGAAGAAACCAAAACTGCTTTCTCGGGTTCCATCAGGGAATGTGCTGCCATCAAGTCACTGAGTAACTCATTAAGAGTATACTCCTTCTTGTTCCTCACAACATTCAACCTGAAGTTTTCAAAGGACTTGGGAAGAGAGTTTAGTATGATATCGACTTGGGCTTCCGCGTCAATACCACCACCATGCAACGTTAGTTCATCCATGAGGTGGACCATTTAGAGGATTTTGAGCAAGAATATTAATGACATTGTTCATAGACATATCTGAAAACAAATAAGCGAACTAAAGTAAGCACATACTACGAACAATTTAAACAAATATGCATAGAACCTTTAGATAAAACAATGCAATTTGCTTCCTCCAATTGCCCAAGCTAATTTACCGCAAGCTACCCGAGTAGACGTTTATGGCAAACGCTCAACCAAACCAAAATAGGTCCTGTAATTTCTCTCCATGCCAGGTATCCGCCGTCAAAAGAAATTAATATTGGAGATCTTTAGACCATGTTCACCTATCCAGAGCAGAGAACATCACAAATGAGTTATACTCCAGACAACATCTAAGCCAGATAAACCACAATCCTAACTCCGGATGATAAAAGGCGATTTGGCATACGTACTCGACCCATACCGCATGCCCTTTACATCTTTTGTTAACCCATTTAGATTAATCTTAGAATTTTGAGAGTTGTCTCAATGCAAGCTACCCGAGTAGACGTTTGCTTAAAGGCTCCCACTTCTCATCTTAAAATAAATATTTTAGTTGGAAACCTCATCACATTAGAATTGGTAAGTTACTTCTAACACAAGCTACCCGAGTAGACGTTTACGCTTCAAAATACCTTACTTCTAATGAGAAGTCGTATTTGTGGAGGTCTAATGATCTTGGTTAGAAAAGAACCAAAATCCAGCTCAGTATTTTTAATTCTAAAGGTTTCATGCGCACACATTATTTTATGTTGCCATAAATTATGTCATATCTAAAATTCCATCATAAATTAATATGAATCCTGGAATTTATAGACACAATTTAAAACATAAAATAAAACACATAAAGCATGCTTGATAATTTAAAAATTACAACATGCTTAAATAGTAAATAATTAAAGCAAATAATCATGCTTCCTATTATTTACTAGTGCACACATAATAAATCACATCAGTACGCGAAATAATTAAATAAACAAATAAAATTTCTCGTGGCCCCTCAGATGCGATTACAACTGAAAGATAATTAAATCTAATCTATTACAAGATTTAATCTTTAATACAGATCTTCAAACTGGACCCCCATTGGACTTGAAATCAGATTTGGATTGGGAAATCAGCATTTGGGCTTCAAATTAGGGTTTTGGTCCAACATGAGCAACCAAACCCTAGGTGTGGAAACCCTAGCCGCCACCCTTATTGCAGCTATGATGAGCTCATAATTATACTCACTTATCTATATTTTTCTCCATTGTTTCAAGTGCTTTATGTTATGTTTTTACTTATTATAGTGCATGAGTCTACTTTAGAGGGTGTTATGCCTTTGATGGGTGAATTTTGCAGGTTTTAGACCAAATCCAATGGAAACCCGTACCAAAAGCAGATGATGTTCAAAGGAACAGTCACAACTTCTTCCACAGATGAAATCTGAGCTAATGGAGCACATGGATGGAAAGATCTTTGAATTAGCTTTCCAACGCAACTGGAATCGGGTCAATCGGAGTTCGGAAGCAAAAGTAATGGCCAAAACCATGAGACTGCGCAGACAGATGTTTCTGTGTCGAGAGACAGGATTTGTGTCGACCGAAACAGAGGTCAAAACATTCCTGTCGACCGACAGGATTTGTTTCGATCGACATAGAAGCCCGAAAAAGCTATTTTGGGCCTGTTTTGTCAGTTTTTGCTATTTTTACCCAATACTCAAATTAGGTCTTTTTCCCCCTCTATAAATATGAACTCTTAGGCACGAAATTACATCTTCTCTTTTTCTCTATTTTGCTGAATACATTGGAGTTTTTCAAGACATTGAAGGTTCCTATTTTATTTGTAAGTTAATTAATTAAATGTTTCTTTGTTTTCTAGTCATGATTTGTGGCTAGAACCCTAAACAGGTTCTAGGGTTATGATTTCTTTGCTGATGCATGTCTAATTGATATCAACTCATATAGCATGGTTTAATTCTCTGATTTAATTTAATAATCTAGATTAAAAGAAGGACCGAGAGGTGAATTGAGATTTAGGTTTATAGTTAATAATTGATAGATCGAGAGATGAAAATTGTTAACAGGAAGAGAGAATTAATTGTGTTTGTTTTTTGTCTCAAAAGGAAGAAACTTGCATAGGAATTAATTAGATAATTATTGAGATTGATTAATTTGGTGTTCTTGAGACCGAGAGGAGATAGTCACTAATTAATAATCTAGGATTTAATTACCTGACCAAGGAACTTAATCCACAAAAGTCTATGTTTTCCCCATTGCTGAGTTGATTGATATTGCATGTTGAAGATTAGATTATCTGCCCTAGGATCTGTGCTTCCTTTAATTGTTTTCAAAGCCCATTATTTTCTGCATTGTTATCTTTAATTTACAATACAAAACCCCTTTTTCAAATTCCTCAAACTTCTATGTTCTAAGAATTATAACTAATACTTTGGATTTATTGTTGCACAGTCCCTGTGGGATCGACCACCTAAGGGTGTAAAAAAATTTTATTTGGCTAACCGCTAAACTGCAGTTATCTTATTGGCGCCGTTGCCGGGGACTATCAGATTTATCTGAATATTACTTTATTTTTAGATCTGATGGATTGAGGCTGTATATTTATTTTTATTGTTATTTTTTTTTCGTTTTTGATGTTTTTCTGGTTTTGATTTCGAATTTAGTTTGTTGATTTTGGTTTTTGGTGTTGAATTTTCGTATTTGTTTTATTTTTATTTTCTGCCTTTACTTTGTTATTGGTTTTGTTGTTCAATTTAAAAAAAAATAAATTTGGAGGAATTGCCTCTGTTTCGATCGACAGACCGGCTGTCGATCGACACAGAGGCATGGCGCACGGAGAACACTTCGATCGACAGCAGCAGGAGTCGACAGAAGGCTCTGTGTCGATCGACAGGCCCCCTTTCGATCGATACAGAGTGCCAGCAGCACCAAATCTTCATCGCGCAGCGCTGAATTCCTCGGGTGGATAAAAACGTCGATGTCTGAGATCGACAGTCCGGTACAGTTCTGTTTCTTGTCTGATTTTCAAACTTTTTCTAACTCTCCGAGTTCGAAATAAGTTTGGGGGGATGTGGACAAGAAATTCGAACTTTCTATCTTTTACTTGCTTTATTTTTTTATTGCATTTATTTGATTTGGTGTGTTTAATTTTTTTGCAAATAAAAAATAATATAGATATTATGTGAGGAAAATCTTTAAGTAATTGAACCCTCTAGCATTATATGCAATGTTTGGAATCGATCTTTGATTAGTTGAGTTGATTTCAATTGTGGTTGATTTGCCTATGAATGTAGAATACCGCATGATAGGGTCTAATTGAAACTTACACTTGCATGATGTTTGAGTGGATTGAAATTGACTAAGGAAGAATTTTTGAACCCAAGTGAGTTTTTGAGCATTTTATTGTTCATGAGAGATTCGCATGTATGTTTTCGTTTCTCTAGAACTTGCTTTTGTTCTGTTTTGAGACTGCATAGTGTGCACAATGATAGAAAATGATCTTAGGCCATCTTTGTTAGCCAAATTATCCTAAACACTGTCCCTTGTGATATTTTTATCCCTAGATTAGCCCCTTTGAGCCTGTTACTTTTTCTTTCTTGGTCTATGAGTTAAGAAAAACATTGTGATTCTATTTTGTCTATGATATAGTGCTATGAAAAAGGTGAATTGTATCATGTCTATAGGATTTGGGTGAAATAAGGATAATTGTTATAAGTGGATGAGAAAATTTTATATTGGTGAGCAAAAGAAGGTTGGGCTCTAAAAAAAAAAAAAAAAAAAAGAAGTTGTGTCCTTATAAGATCAAATCATTAAACAAAATTTTTAAGAGTATAAAAGGACTAGAAAAAAAAGAGAGAACCTTGGTTTGATTGTAAGATTTAAGGAGAAGGGTAGATGTTTATAAGATGGTGGTTAGATTTGTTGGGAGTCGCGAACTCAATTGGTTTAGTCACTTGGCCATATTTCCCTACCTTTCACAAAAAGCCTTCATTACAACCCTTTCAAAGTCCTTTTTGATTCTTGAATTGTGTGCACAAATAAGCAGTGGAGATTTTAGAACTTTTGCAAGCCTATGGTAGAAATTTCTTCATACATGATGTGAGTGCTTTCATTTGAAACCCAAACACTTGAGTGGTTGAGCGATACACTTTCCCGTGAGTCTTCCGAAGTTGATGAATATCTTATCTCTTTCAATTGCTTGTGTGATGTGGATTGATGAACCTTGATTGTGATGAATCTTGTGAGGCATTGCACTTTCAACTGCTTGAGATTTCTTTCTTCTTTTCTTCGATTGAGGACAATCTAATATTCAAGTTTGGGGGGTTTGATAAACTCATAATTATACTCACTTATCTATATTTTTCTCCATTGTTTCAAGTGCTTTATGTTATGTTTTTACTTATTATTGTGCATGAGTCTACTTTAGAGGGTGTTATGCCTTTGATGGGTGAATTTTGCAGGTTTTAGGCCAAATCCAATGGAAACCCGTACCGAAAGCAGATGATGTTCAAAGGAACAGTCACTACTTCTTCCACAGATGGAATCTGAGCTAATTGAGGACATCGATGGAAATATCTTTGAATTAGCTTTCCAACGTAACTGGAATCGGGTCAATCGGAGTTCGGAAGCAAAAGTTATGGCCAAAACCGTGAGACTGCGCAGACAGATGTTTCTGTGTCGAGAGACATGATTTGTGTCGACCGAAACAGAGGTCAAAACATTCCTGTCGACCGACAGGATTTGTTTCGATCGACACAGAAGCCCGAAAAAGCTATTTTGGGCCTGTTTTGGCAGTTTTTGCTATTTTTACCCAATACTCAAATTAGGTATTTTCCCCCCTCTATAAATATGAACTCTTAGGCACGAAATTACATCTTCTCTTTTTCTCTATTTTGCTGAATACATTGGAGTTTTTCAAGACATTGAAGGTTCCTATTTTATTTGTAAGTTAATTAATTAAATGTTTCTTTGTTTTCTAGTAATGATTTGTGGCTAGAACCCTAAACAGGTTCTAGGGTTATGATTTCTTTGCTGATGCATGTCTAATTGATATCAACTCATATAGCATGATTTAATTCTCTGATTTAATTTAATAATCTAGATTAAAAGAAGGACCGAGAGGTGAATTGAGATCTAGGTTTATAGTTAATAATTGATAGATCGAGAGATGAAAATTGTTAACAGGAAGAGAGAATAAATTGTGTTTGTTTTTTGTCTCAAAAGGAAGAAACTTGCATAGGAATTAATTAGATAATTATTAAGATTGATTAATTTGGTGTTCTTGAGACCGAGAGGAGATAGTCACTAATTAATAATCTAGGATTTAATTACCTGACCAAGGAATTTAATCCACAAAAATCAATGTTTTCCCCATTGCTGAGTTGATTGATATTGCATGTTGAAGATTAGATTATCTGCCCTAGGATCTGTGCTTCCTTTAATTGTTTTCAAAACCCATTATTTTCTGCATTGTTATCTTTAATTTACAAAACAAAACCCCTTTTTCAAATTCCTCAAACTTCTATGTTCTAAGAATTATAACTAGTACTTTGGATTTATCGTTGCACAGTCCCTGTGGGATCGACCACCTTAGGGTGTAAAAAAATATTATTTGCTCGCTGTTTTCTGCAGTTATCAAGCTACCGCCGCCTGCGGCCGGCCACCCAGCCCAGCCATCGCCTGCGATGCCAACACCAGTAGCCTCCGTCGCCGGTAACCTGCGAGTCGGCCGGAATCGCGCACAAAATAGCAGCAGGCGCAGCAATGGTTGCGCTGCCTCACACCGCCGCGTGCGACTGCGTGTGGCCTTGTTGTCGCGAGCGACACCTGCCGCCTCACCCGCCACCGTCGCGCGCAGCCTGGCCACACACATCCATCGCCAGAGAAACAGCAAGGGCATGGTACCGTCGGGCATTACGCAAGGCAGCAAACTTGCTGCTTGATAACCATCGTGCGCACACGCGCGTGGCCCTACCTCCGCCCACGACCACCCTTGCCTCGCTGTCGACCACAGCTGCTGCAGACGACCACCGTCGCGCGCCTGAAGTGCACGGCCCATCTGTGCCTCGCCGGAATCACACGTGCAACAGCCAAAAACAGACAGGCAGGCGAGGCGCAGCTACATGACTGAAACCTTAGGTTTCATCCTGCCCCCGCCACTCACCACCGCTTGCCGCCGCCCGCCGCCGGCGAGTTCTGGTGGGTGAAGGGCTGAACCCTAATCATATCGCCTTCTTTGTTCTTCGTTCTTCGCTTCTTGTTCTTCCTCCGGATCTCAATTTTACAGATTTGAAAAAATAAAGAAAATACAAAAAAAGTAGATCTAAATATATTACATGATTTTCCCTATTAAATCTTACCACAGATTTTCTCGTGGTGAAAAAATAGATCCAAAAACGAGAAGGCCACGAGAACAAAACATCCACGATAATTAAAATCCATCCATGAACATACATATTTATTTAATCTCAATTTATCCAAGATAGAGCCTAAGAATATGAACCTGGCTCTGATACCAATTGTAGGGTTTGAGTCTACGATGGACAACATGAGTTGCCATTAATTAAATTCTTGCCAAGGATCGTTCTTAAGATATAATGAATAAATTTCAATTAAATAAACCATGCGAACCTATGCATGCTCCTACAAAATTAATTGCAGAGGATGGAATTTAGGAATACCTGATCTTCAACGTTTGATCTACAGATCTAGATCGGAGAATAAAACGATGAAGTAAATCTAGATCTGAGTCTGAACAATGGCGATGGACAGTTGTTCCTACAGATCTGATCTTCTGATCTGTTCCCTTGCTCCTTGAAAATCTGGTGATGATTATCTACCAAGTTAGATCCAAGATCTGGAGAAATCGATCAGTCTCTCCCTCCAGATCAGCCGCCGCCATTCTCTCTCAATTCTTTCAATATACTGAAAAACCCTAATGATCTGATAGAGAGAAGGCCTATGTATAGTGTTAGGGTTTTGAGAAACCCTAACCCTAATGGGCTTGAGCAGTTCATAGGCCAGACCAGGGACCAGATGCAAATAATAAAGTGGGCCCTCTTTATTAATTAATTCTTCCTTGTTCAACCCAGAACATAATTAATTAATAAAACATTTTTTAACCTTCACCACGGTAACAATGCTGATTCGCCCCTTTATTACCACGTTATTAGGAACGGGTTGCACCAAACTAACATGATCCACATATTTAAGGTTTTAGACATTCATTAATTAATTTGGCTTATGACAATCAACCATAATTAATTAATCTCTTATTTCCTGAGTAATACCACTCACTCCTTTTCACTTATGCCTGAATTAAATAATTTAACCTGCAGGGTTTAGCATAATGAACCTTGTGAGCTCCTCAAGGAATGTCACCATCCTGAAATGGATATGCTTACCTAAACGTCCAGCCTAAGCAGGCCACACACAAATTTTCAACACCCATAATACGGGTATAAGAGTACATGTAAGGCTCACCACCATGGTAAGTCAAAGTGTGGTCAATATGTGTGTGCCCCTTATCTCTCAGTTAGGTTTAAGATCATAGGAAGTATGTTAGGGATCTGGCTCATTCGTATGTCAATGAGAATGACACATCCCACTGTTGATCCCATCAATACATAACCATGTACCGACACATCAAGTAGCTAGGATAAGCTCACTTATGAACCGACGTGCCGCAACTTAGAACGACAACCTATCCACGGACTGTCTCAGCTGTGATATTGTTTATATCTCGCTAGGTCAAACGACTCATATGATCCTCTGTGATCTCCTACACACCATATGGTCATCCCTATAGGCGAGATAATAGGATATTATGGTTCGTTGTATGTTTGTTTCATCAGACAACGAACATTGTTGTAGCAACACATATATGAAGACCAGTGTACAAAACACTTAATCATATATGCTTTCAGTATACAATCCAAACATCAGCTTCACCATGGAGATAGTGAACTTGTTAACTTCAAGATTTAACTTGGGCTTGATTCTCTACAAAAAATAACAAACATGAATATTAACATAAGTAACCACTACTCATAAAATAGTAAAAAAGAATGCTATAACATATTTCTTTGCAACATATAGCATACCTTATCGCTTGGTGCCTACATTAGGACAATTTTCTTTCTAGTATGCTTTCTTAACGCAATGGCAATACATACCCTTTCACGCCTTCAAAGTCCATCTCTTAATCCCAATATTCTTATGAGAAACTTTCCTATTCCTCATAATAGCTGGTCCTTTATTCTATACCCCCTTGAGCGCAAGAGGATGACTATTTGAAGTAACCGAAGTTGCCTTTTCAGGTTGCATCTTGGATTGCTGCCATTAAGTCACTTAGTAACTTATTAAGTGTGTATTCCCTTTTGTTCATGACAACGTTAACCTTGAAGTTTTCAAAGGACTTAGGTAGAGAATTGAGTATGAAATCGACTTAGCTTCCCCATCAATATCTTCTCCATGCAACGTTAGTTCATCCATGACGTGAGTTATGTCAACTACGTGCTCTCTCACTCAACTTCCTTCAGTCATATAGTAAATGATTGACGATTTCTCTCTTAAGAATGAATCTGACAGTTTTGTCTGTCTCCCCATAGGTAGTTGCGAGACTATCCATGATCTCATTAGCCCTATCAAAGTGCTGATGATGTTAATGGAGTATCTGAGACATGGTGGTCATCATGTAGCACTTTGACTACATTATGGGACTTGTCCCATCTGTCATATAGATTCCGCTCCTCAATAGTTGCATCTCCCGTGGGGACCGGTGGGTACTGATTGGTTTTGTATACTGAAAGCATTTACTACAATGAGTATACAACGGTTTATTTCTCCTATCTGTTAACAATCTTACATGTATGAAAAATGGTATCCTCTTGTCTCACCGATAGGGACGATCATACGGCGTGTTGTAGATCGCAGAAGACAGTATGATCACTTGACCTAGTGAGACATAAACCTGATCACAACCGAGACAGCGTATGAGGATACGTCTGTCAGGATGGCTGCAGCATTGTTGGAATAAGTAGTCTATCTTGGTCAATTGACATGCTGGTACGCAGAGGTGGAGTATTGATGGACCGCAGTGAGATGTATTCATCTGTCTGACAAGATCTCGTTATATTGATTGAGTCCAAACCCTAACGAAGGTTCAGGGGTTTGCACGGGTTGACTGTTGCTTTGACTTGCCATGGTGGAGAGCCTAAGTAATGTGCTCGTATATCCGCATCTTAGGTAACAGCAGTTCGTGTAGTACCGCCTGAGACTGGGTTTAGGTAACCATATCCGAGTAATAGGATGGGGACATTCCCTGAGGAGCTCAATAACATTCATCGTGCCAAAGTCCTACAGGCTGATTAAGTTCAGGCATGAGTGATAAGGTTTGAATGGTACTACTCAGGAATTATAAGATATTAATTAATTGTAGTTAGAGCTTGTCAGAGGCTCCGATTAATTAATGGATGTCCGGTAACCTTAAATATGGGGATTCTCAATTAATGCAGCCCGTTCTCATAACATGGAAATAAAGGGGTAGGTCAGTATTAATTCGGTGGTGAAAATGAATTAATATTAATTAATTAATTGAGCCCAATTAAATATGCTAAATTGAGTCCAAAATGGCCCATTAGGGTTTACAACCCTAGGTCTATAAATAGACAGCTCTCTCTCATAAGTTGTAACACAGTTGAAACACACTAAACCCTAGTGAGAGAGAGGAGGCGCCAATTTATGGTAGAGGGAGGAGAATTCCGATTCTGGTCCTGCTCAGAATACAGATCTACGGAGTCTTCACCAGTAGTAGATCTGAACAGCATTGGGACACAACCCTGAAGATCTAATCTGGAGAACAAATTTCTCTTTTCTTCTCTTTTTGTTTTGGATTTTTTCTAAGAAATTAGATTACTAATTTCTGCTTCAGCACATTAAATCGAATCGCGTGGTTGAATTGAGATTTGGAATTCAAACGCGAAAGATCGGTTCAGACTCGACGGAGTTACGATAAACCCTAAATCCACAAATCTATGTATTAAATTCATAAGAGCATGCTAGGGTTTTGTGAATTTTAATTATGTGCAATAACCATAAATTGATCCGCTTCAAATTGGTTTTGGTGATTCGGTTCACGGAGCCAGGTTTCTAATTTATGGCTCTTTTGCGCATAATTGAATTCTGTATGCATGTATGAATTTATTATTTTGTGGATGGTTTTTGTTCCTCGTGGCAGCCCGTTGATTCAGCCCGCGGTGGTTTATCCGTGTAGGGCTGAATTGTTTTTGTAAAATCACGAGAAAATCCGTGATTAGTGTAGATTTGAAAATTTGTAATTGAATAGATTTCTGTAATTTTTCAAATTTTGTAATTGGATGGGTCGAGGACAAAGAACGAAGACGGAGCTGACGCAGGGCCGATGGAGCATGACGGCGGGCGATGGCGGCGCGACACGCAGGGCGCACGCGTGGGCAGCGTTAGGGGCGTGCGTGGCTTGCGCGCGCGAGGCACGGCACGGCGCGGGCGCACGGTCATGGCAACGCGCAGGACGTGCGCGCGCATGCGCACGGCGCTGGACGCGATGCTGGCCGGCGGCTGGCCTGGCGGCGGCGGGCGGCGGTGGCTGCAGCTGTCGTCGGCTGCTGTTGTCCCGTCGCGGTGGCTCTTATTTTGGTGGTTTGCACAATCCTGTGTAAACCCTAGGGTTTGCATTAGGGTTAGGGCTAATCATCAGATCACAAAGGCCTAAATCCCAAAAGATTTGGTGTATCCAGATTTGAAGGCCCTTGAAGATTTGGAAGATTTGAAAAAGATTTGGATTTATCCAAATTAATTTCAAAATTCAAATTGTAATAGATAGAATTTATATTTTCTATTTTTGGGGCCACGAGGAATTTTTGTTTGCCTTAATTGTCCTCGTATGATATGTGATTTATTTATGTGCGCAATTAAGCATGTATAGATAATAGGAAAATCATGTTTTATCGCTTTTATTATTTACAGCTTTTCAAGCATGCTTATGTGATTAATTTCTTTTGTTGGATTATATTTTGGGAATTTTTGGGCTTGTTTAATTACATGAAAAAATTTGGAAAATATAACAATAAGGAAATTATGTGTGCGCATAAAGAAACCTTTTAAAAGAAAAATACTAAGCAGATTTTTTAATTAAAATCAATAGACCTCCACAAAGCGGTCCTAGGCTGTAAGTGTATCTCTCGTTCTAGTAAACGTCTACGAGTGTAGCTTGCTAGTTCCTAGAGGTGCATGGGTACGGTTGTTGGAATTTCTAGACAAACAATTTAAATCGTGTGAATAGTTGGAGGGCTTTGCGTAAACGTCTACGTGTGTAGCTTGCGTAGACCTCTTTCACAAGTATTCTAGGATTAATTTAAATTATAGATAACAAAAGCTTTTAGGGCTGTGTGGTATGGTTACGTGCCATGCTAAACTGTCTCTTTTGGCCGGAGTTAAATTTGTGGTTAATTGCTTAGAAGCATCTTAGAATATAATGCAAGAATTGCATCCCTGTTCTTGAGAGATGGCTTGGTCTAAGGTTTTCACTAATTATTAATTTCTAGTGTCAAAAGCTTCCTGACATGGTAGTGAAATTAAATGGATTGGGGCTTAAAACCCGCAGTTCTGGTTGAGGGTGACATCATAAACATCTACGAGTGTAGCTTGCGGTGGGAACTCTTGGGCAATTAGTGGAAAACATTTGTATTTGATTTATTAAAAGGTTTTCAATGCATTTGTTTTCGAAGTTCAACATGTATGTTCTTATTTAAGATTCTTTGTTGTTTCAGATATGTCTATGTCTACTGTCGATCATATACTTGCTCTCAATCCTCTAACTGGTCCGAACTTCCATGAATGGAGTTTCTGCATCAAACACATCCTTTATCTGAAAAATCGAGCACATGTTCTTTACATGGATCCACTGTTGCGTTCTCAAAGAGGAGTGTGCGAGCTTGAGCTTGAATTCTATGACAGATGGGAGGATGCTGATGAGTTTGCCTTCTGGCTCATCACGGGTTCCCTGTCTAGAGAATTAAGGCATAAGTATGAACACCTCGAAAGGGTTGGAGAGCTTTGGAAGGAACTCTCGACAGCCTTTGGTAAAGTGGAGCAAACTATTAACTGTAAGCTTGTGCACAATCTTTTGTGCAAGAAGATGGTTGAGGATAGTTCAGTGACTACGCACATGATGTCTGTGATTGATCTCATAAGACAGTTTACTGTGTGGGGTGGTAATATCAGTGCGCAAGGCGAGATTGATATTATCTTGAGTTCTCTTCCGGAATCCTATTATGACTTTAAGGTAGTTGCTGCTGCAAAGGGAGAGTATGCTCTGCATGAGCTGCTTGAGGATCTTGTAGTGGAGCAGTCTACCATGCGAGCACGGAAGCCTGTTCTGTCTGGTTCTAGTACTATTTCGACAATCTCTAAGGTTGGAGACGATGGTGCTGAGAGCAAGTTCTGGAAAACAGGCAGTGATAGCAAGTCTAGGAAGGGGAAGAGAGCCAAGGTCACTCCAAAGAAGAACGAGTGTGCTGGATGCGGAAAGGTGGATTGTCCGAATGCCAAGGGACAAGGTACATCATTTGCATTTGTAACGGAAACATGTTTAGCATCGGTTTCTACTCATTCGTGGGTAGTGGATACTGGAGCTACTGATCATGTTTGTTACATTTTGCAGGGGTTCACACCGAGGAGGGTGCAGAAGAATGACGAGGTTACCATCTCGATGGGGAACACAGCACAAGTGAGTGCAGCTGCCATTGGAGATTTCACCTTGTACTTTGATGATTCTGTTTTAACATTGAGAGATGTTTTGTACGTGCCGGATTTTCAGCGAAACCTTATTTCAGTTTCCAAACTTTATGTTGATGGATACTCAGTTATTTTTGATTGTGGTGTTTCTATCATTGGTAATAACGGTGTTATCTGTCGTGGAATGCTGAATAATTCTCTCTATGTTGTTAACTGTAATCATAAGTCTTCCTCAAGTATTGCATGTAATTCATCCATAATTGATAATCCTAAGAAGAGAAAACTTACTTCTTCGAATGAGGATCTTACATATCTCTGGCACTTGAGACTGGGTCACATCAGCTTGAAGCGGATTCAGAGACTTGCAGATGACGGTACATTGGACTTAGTCCGGGTTGTACCTTATCAAGTTTGCAAATCCTGCATCGAGGGCAAGATGTCAACTAGGCCTTTCAAGGCTAGTCAGTCTCGAGCAGAGGAAGTGTTGGAATTGATCCATTCTAACTTATGTGGACCGATGTCCACGCAGGCTCGTGGAGGGTACGAGTACTTCACCACTTTCATTGACGATTACTCAGGGTACGAATACGTTTACCTGCTTCGCTACATGTCTGAATGCTTTGAGAAATTAAAAGAGTTCAAGGCCGAAGTAGAAAAGAAGGTCGGGAAAACTATCAAGTCGCTGCGATCTGACTGCGGTGGCGAATACCTCGGTAACGAGTTCCTGCAATATTTGTCAGAAAATGGGATTACATCCCAGTGGACTGCACCGGGTACTCCCCAGCAAAACGATGTAGCTGAAAGAAGAAATAGGACTCTCCTAGAGATGGTGAGATCAATGATGAGTTATGCAAACATACAAATTTCGTTTTGGGGCTTCGCATTGGAAACAGCAGCTTACGTGCTTAATGTGGTGCCTTCTAAATCAGTTTCTAAGACACCTTCTGAGCTCTTCCTTGGTCGCAAACCTAGTTTGTGCAAGTTTAGAGTATGGGGCTGTCCGGGACACGTACTGTCGAAGGAACCTGATAAGTTAGAAAGCAGGTCAAAAGTGATGCTGTTCATAGGGTATCCCAGGCAAACAAAAGGTGGTTACTTTTACTGCCCTGAGAGTCAAAGAGTCGTTGTTAGCACCAACGCTAGATTCTTGGAGGACGAGTATGTGAGTAATCACAGGTCAAGGAGTGATATCGTTCTTCAAGAAATTGAGAACGAGAATGCAATTTCAAGGGAAGGGAAACGTGTAGATGTGGGTGCACCTGTGAGAGGTACAGCACCACAGACACGTTCTTCAGTGCAAGGTGCAGGACCACAAGTCACTGCACCTACTACTGACACGGCACCGATGCCTCGTCGTAGTGGGAGAGTTATTTTCCAACCGGAAAGATACATGTTCATGGGTGAGTCTTCGGACTTGAGCCCGGAAGATGGACATGAGGACTCTGACCCACTGACTTACGAAGAGGCAGTGCAGGACAAGGATGTTGCCAAATGGTGTGTCGCCATAGATTCTGAAATTGAATCCATAACTGCTATGGATGTATACCAGAAAACTGATTTGCCGGATGGCTTTAGGGCCATAGGGTGCAAATGGGTATACAAGAGAAAGAAAGGGGCGGATGGAAAGATCACGGCTTTTTAAGCCAGGCTGGTGGCAAAGGGTTATAGTCAGAAAGGGGGCATTGACTATGACGAAACCTTTTCACCCGTAGCCATGCTCAAATCCATCCGGATACTCTTTGTCATAGCTGTGCATATGGACCTCGAGATCTGGCAGATGGAAATTAAAACCGCTTTTCTAAACGGTTACCTTGAAGAAGGTAGAGACATCTATATGCAGCAACCCGAGGGTTACATAAGCAAGGGCGAAGAACATCTTGTCTGGAAGCTTAGGAAGTCTTTGTATGGACTTAAGCAGGCTTCAAGGTCGTGGAACTTACGTTTCAACGATGTGATTAAATCCTATGGATTTGCACAGTTGGAAAACAAAAGTTGTGTTTACCGACTTTGTGTCAGTGGGAGCGTGGTCTTCCTTGCACTATACGTTGATGACGAACTTCTATTTGGAAACAACGAGGGAGTGATGTCTGAAATCAAGGTTTGGTTATCCGAACAGTTCTAAATGAAGGATCTGGGAGAAGCTGGCTACATTCTTGGGATTAAGGTCTTACGAGATCGTAAGAGAAGAATGTTGAGCTTATCCCAGGCATCCTATGTGGATACTGTGATAGCCCGGTTCAGCATGCAACTCACCAAGAAAGGTTTGCTACCTTTCAGACATGGCGTTCGTCTTTCTGGTGAGTAGTGTCTTCAGACATAGCGGGAGAAAGACGAGATGAGTCTTGTACCATACGCATCGGCGGTGGGTAGTCTCATGTATGCGATGCTGTGTACCAGGCTAGATATCTGTTATGCCGTTGGCATGGTAGCAAGATATCAGTCTAACCCTGGACAGGTGCACTGGACTGCTGTAAAGCACATCCTCAAGTATTTGAAAAGAACTAGGAATTTCTGCCTAGTTTATCAAAGTGAGGATTTGTGTCCTGTGGGTTATACAGACCCGGATTTCCCAGGGGACTAGGATGAGAAGAAATCGACCTCAGGATATGTGTTTACCCTGGGAGGTGGAGCTATATCTTGGAGGAGCTCAAAGCAGAAATGCATTGCTGACTCCACCATGGAGTCGGAATATATCGCCGCCTACGATGCCTCGAAAGAGGAGGTGTGGCTCCGGAACTACCTTTTAGAATTGGGCGTGATCCTGAGTTTGCCGAGGAGCATCACAATTTATTGTGATAACTCTGGTGCAGTGGCAAATTCAAATGAACCGCGGTCTTACAGGGCAAGCAAACACATAGAGAGAAAGTACCATATCATACGGGAAATCGTATCGAGGGGCGATGTGCTGATTAAGAAGATTGACACTGCTGACAATCTTGCTGATCCATTTACAAAGAGCTTGCCGCAGAAAGTTTACGAAAGACATATTCGTGAGCTGGGTCTGAGGTGGATGCCGACCACTGATAGTGGTTAAAGTGACAGCAGACTAGATAGACGGACTGTATACTCTGTAATAGCTTAGTTATGCTTTGAGTATAAGTGGGAGATTGATGGGTTTTGTATACTGAAAGCATTTATTACAATGAGTATACAACGGTTTATTTCTCCTATCTGTTAACAATCTTACATGTATGAACAATGGTATCCTCTTGTCTCACCGATAAGGACGATCATACGGCGTGTTGTAGATCGCAGAAGACAGTATGATCACTTGACCTAGTGAGACATAAACCTGATCACAGCCGAGACAGCATATGAGGATACGTCTGTCCGGATGGCTGCGGCATTGTCGGAATAAGTAGTCTGTCTTGGTTACTTGACATGCTGGTACGCAGAGGTGGCGTATTGATGGACCGCAGTGAGATGTAGTCTGTTTGACATCAGCAAATACAAGATCTCATTATATTGATTGACTCCAAACCCTAACGAAGGTTCAAGGGTTTGCAAGGGTTTTACTGTTGCTTTGACTTGCCATGGTGGAGAGCCTAAGTAACGTGCTCGTATATCCGCATCTTGGGTAACAGCAGTTCGTGTAGTACCGCCTGAGACTGGGTTTAGGTAACCATATCCGAGTAATAGGATGGGGACATTCCCTGAGGAGCTCAAAAACATTCATCGTGCCAAAGTCCTGCAGGCTGATTAAGTTCAGGCACGAGTGATAAGGTTTGAGTGGTACTACTCAGGAATTATAAGATATTAATTAATTGTAGTTAGAGCTTGTCAGAGGCTCCGATTAATTAATGGATGTCCGGTAAACTTAAATATGGGGATTCTCAATTAATGCAGCCCGTTCTCATAACGTGGTAATAAAGGGGTAGGTCAGTATTAATTCTGTGGTGAAAAAGAATTAATATTAATTAATTAATTTTGTCCTGGGTTGTGGAAATGGGAATTAATTAATTTATAGGCCCACTTTATTATTTGCATTAGGTCCCAGGTCTGGCCCAATTAAATATGCTGAATTGAGCCCAAAATGGCACATTAGGGTTTACAACCCTAGGTCTATAAATAGACAGCTCTCTTTCATAAGTTGTAACACAGTTGAAATACACTAAACCCTAGTGAGAGAGAGGAGGCGCCGATTTATGGCAGAGGGAGGAGAATTCCGATTCTGGTCCTGCTCAGAATACAGATCTACGGAGTCCTCACCAGTAGTAGATCTGAACAGCATTGGGACACAGCCCTGAAGATCTAATCTGGAGAACAGATTTCTCTTTTCTTCTCTTTTTGTTTTTCGATTTTTTCTAAGAAATTAGATTACTAATTTCTGCTTCCGCAGATTAAATCGAATCGCGTGGTTGAATTGAGATTTGGAATTCAAACGCGAAAGATCGGTTCAAACTCGACGGAGTTACGATAAACCCTAAATCCACAAATCTATGTATTAAATTCATAGGAGCAAGCTAGGGTTTTGTGAATTTTAATTATGTGCAATAACCATAAATCGATCCGGTTCAAATTGGTTTTAGTGATTCGGTTCACGGAAAAACCCTACAGGTTCGACTTGGTGAACAAACTTATATTCTTCTGCTAATAGGATGTAATCTAATTTGCACTTCAATTCCAGGAAATTCGGATCAGTAAATATATTTTGTGACAAAATGCTTATGACAAGATTGATAGAGATTTCCAAAAACTAATAGTGGATTAAAGTAAGAACATACATGCGAAACAATTAAAACTAAAATGTAATGTAACCTTTAGATAAACCAATTACAACAGTTTTCTCCAATAGCCCAAGTAAATTCACTGCCAACTACTTTAACAAACGTTTACAACAAACCACACTTAATCGGGTCTAACTAGACCCTTTTATTTCATACCATGGCTAGTATTTTCCAGCAAAAGAAATTAACTTTGATTATAACTAAGATCATGTTCACCTATCTTAACCAGGGACTTCACATTTGTGTTATAATTAAGCAAAATTTAAGCCAAGTAACCACAATCTTAACTCCGCTCTTGAAACTGGGTGATTTAGCATAAATATTAAACCCTTGCCGCATGCCCTTTCAAGTGCTTTGTTTTCTAATTTAATTTAATGATAGAGCACTTGTGAAAGTTGTCTCAATGACTGTTAATTGAATAGATGTTTGCTCAAAGCTCTCACTGCTCATCTTAAATTAAACGTTTTATATAGAAATCTCATCGCTTAGAGCTGGCAAGAGGTGTTCTCACACAAGCTACTTGAGTAGACATTTATGCTTTGAATTCTCTTACTTCTGCGGAGGATCGATACAATATAAAATTAAATTCACACGATCAACATTCAAAGATTTATTTCAACAATGATTTATAATAGTTTGAGGCACAAATAAGATGTAAATTCATTCGAATTTATATGAAAATAATCTTTGAAAAAAGAGTTGGTCTCCTGAGAGACGGTCTCACTATTTTTTTATTGTGAGACGGACCTTAATACATCATTTCAATAAGTTAAATACATCATTTCATTTTTAAGAATTACATTATTTGCAACAAAGAAATACATCATTTGCAATAAAGAAATACATCATTTCATTAAACTCATATCACAATAAAAATGGTAAAACATCATTTGCAATAAAGAAATACATCATTTCATTAAATTCGTCTCACAATAAAAATGATGAGACCGTCTCATCTGAGACTTTGCCTTGAAAATATTAATAATAAATATGTTTCACTTGTGATGATTAGAGAATTTTCTTCTTAATAACTTTCCATATTAATTAGGATATTTTCTATATCGATTATCAAATATTTAGTACATATGCTTTTTTTATTTCTCCTAAGATTTCAAATTATTATAACTCTCTCGATTTAAATTGTCTAGATATTCTTCATTTATTTATATTTGTCACATATTTTATATTTATTATGTGTCACATATATGTATTTTTAACTAATTAAAATATAATTTTAATAATTATTGTAAAAAACATTTTATTACATTGAGATGAACATAAAGTACATTTAGATACTTAGTTAGCATCATGCAGGAACTCAATTGCCTCTGACGCTACACGACTGCTCTCGGGCTACCAAATCGGCTCATTCCATCTTCTTACATCGAGAGATTTTATCATATTAGATGCTAAAAAAGCAAATCTATAGTGCTTAGCATCCTTGGAAGAGTTAATTTCAATATGTCAAGAAACTATGAGGAATGTGTCGTGGATGCCGAAACTTCAATTTTTGCATTTTTTGTGGACTGGAGTTTTGTTTTTGTATATATATAGTTATACGTAGATATAAATTAGTTTAGTTAATCATATTTTATATAATTATTTTAGAAAGCCTCTAATGAATATGTTGAATAATAATAATAATAATTATTATAATAATAATAATGATGATGATGATAATAATAACAACAACAACAACAATAATAATAATAATAATAATAATAATAATAATAATAATAATAATAATTTTTGGTCCAGAAATCAGAGTAGTTTTGTATGCAGCGAAAGTATTAATATGTTTGCACTTCTGAAAACTAAAAAATTGAGTTTTCAGTTTCTGAAAATCTGATTTAGCTTAAACTTAAACTCTAATAGTTTTAAGTTTCAGTTTATAGATATACACTTCAATACTTAGAAAGTATTGAAGGTTCCAAATAAGCTTGAGAATTTAATTTGCAAAAACTTAAATAAAGCAATAAAATGACTAAGGATATTTATAGTGGTTCGGAGTCTTAAGTCCTTCGAACACTCTTCGGAACTTGTTGGTCCCAAAATCAGAGTAAAATAATATGCAGCGGAAGTAAGTTTGATTTACACTTGTCACTCGAAAATAACTGAAACTCACCAGGTTATCCGAAAAGTAGATTTAAGCTCGGAAGTGATTAAGTAAGTTTCACAGATATACACTTCAATACATAGACAAGTATTGAAGGATTCAAAGTAAGTTTGGAAACTTAAGAATGTAGAAATTAAATGAAAGCATGTAATAACTCAGGATATTTATAGTGGTTCGGACTTAATATCCTACGTCCACTCTTTCGAACTTAATAAAGAATCCACTAAGTATTAGGTTACACGCCTCCTTACGATCTATAGTCAGTCCGTCGAAAATCTCCGTCCTTCGTTCTGCTAAGGTCACTCGATTAGGAACTCCTTGCAAGCTGACACTTCTTCAGGTCGAAGTGAGGACGCATCCCACAACCTTCTTCCTGAATGATCGATGTTTACTTGTTCTTCCCAGAACTCAGCTAGGTTGGCAAATGCCCTTAAGAATCAATATCCCAGAGTAGGATATTGACTGCTATGAATATAACTTAGAAAGTTATATTCACCAAGAAATAGCTTCAGCTTTGAGTTTTAGCCTCGTGCTTTGAACAACTTGTAGGGTTTTTTTGTGAACCGAATCACCAAAACCAATTTGAACCGGATCGATTTATGGTTATTGCACATAATTAAAATTCACAAAACCCTAGCATGCTCCTATGAATTTAATACAAAGATTTGTGGATTTAGGGTTTACCGTAACTCCGTCGAGTCTGAACCGATCTTTCGCGTTTGAATTCCAAAACTCAATTCAACCACGCGATTCGAATTTATCTGCGGAAGTAGAAATTAGAAATCTAATTTCCAAGAATAAATTCGAAATCAAATAAAAAGAAGAAGAAAGAAATCTGTTCTCCAGATCAGATCTTCAGGGTTGTGTCCCAATGCTGTTCAGATCTACTACTGGTGAGGACTCCGTAGATCTGTATTCTGAGCAGGACCATGATCGGAATTCTCCTCCCTCTTCTCCAAAATTGGCGCCTCCTCTCTCTCACTAGGGTTTAGTGTGTTTCAACTGTGTTACAACTTATGAGAGAGAGCTGTCTATTTATAGACCTAGGGTTGTAAACCCTAATGTGCCATTTTGGGCTCAATTCAGCATATTTAATTGGGCCAGACCTGGGACATAATGCAAATAATAAAGTGGGCCTATATATTAATTAATTCTCATGTCCACAACCCAAGACACAATTAATTAATTAATATTAATTCTCTTTCACCACAGAATTAATATTGACCTACACCTTTATTACCACGTTATGAGAATGAGCTGCATTAATTGAGAATCCCCATATTTAAGGTTACCGGACATCCATTAATTAATCGGAGCCTCTGACAAGCTCTAACTACAATTAATTAATATCTTATAATTCCTGAGTAGTACCACTCAAACCTTATCACTCGTGCCTGAACTTAATCAGCCTGCAGGACTTTGGCACGATGAATGTTATTGAGCTCCTCAGGGAATGTCCCCATCCTATTACTCGGATATGGTTACCTAAACCCAGTCTCAAGTGGTACTACACGAACTGCTGTTACCCAAGATGCGGATATACGAGCACGTTACTTAGGCTCTCCACCATGGCAAGTCAAAGCAACAGTCAACCCGTGCAAACCCCTGAACCTTCGTTAAGGTTCAGACTCAATCAATATAACGAGATCTTGTATTCGCTGATGTCAGATAGACGAATACATCTCACTGCGGTCCGTCAATACGCCACCTCTGCGTACCAGCATGTCAAGTAACCAATACAGACTACTTATTCCGACAATGTCGCAGCCATCCGGACAGACGTATCCTCATACGCAGTATCGGCTGTGATCAGGTTTATGTCTCACTAGGTCAAATGATCATACTGTCTTTTGCGATCTACAACACGCCGTATGATCATCCCTATCGGTGAGACAAGAGGATACCATTGTTCGTATATGTACGATTGTTAACAGATAGGAGAAATAAACCGTTGTATACTCATTGTAATAAATGCTTTCAGTACACAAAACCCATCACAACTTGCACGGAATCAGTAACTTAAGTTAGAAACTCAAGTCTCGTGAATAAGTTCACGGAATCCCAGAGAGAATGAGTGGAAAATTGAGCAGAGTGTCGGCTTAGCTTTTTAAAGGATTCAGATATGTTCTTCGTTCAAAGTGCTGGGCTATTTATAGTCTTTAGGGGGACAATTTGAATTTCCACTCGTTAGACACATAAATCCGGTCCTTAGACACATGGGGAATGTCGTCCAATCATAGCCCATACTTTTGTCTGCTCTGCCGCCTACTTTATGCTTTTGGCAGTGTACTTTCCACATGCTCTTGTCAGACTAAGTTTCAGTCCGAGGATATGAGACATCCTCGTACTGACTTTGACTTAACATTGAATTGGTTTTAAGTCTGACTTTGAACACGTGTGTTTCACGTGCTTTGAAATATTGAACCACCATACTGACATTCCAAACTCGGTATGGGCTTTCTCTATACTGACATTCCAAAGTCAGTATAGGCCTTGGCCATACTTGGTGAAATCTAGTTTCCAAAACTTAGTTTCCAGAAAATTAAGTTTATGGTCTTACTAAGCTTTAAACAGGAACACTTGTCTTCATTTCTCAAGCTTTATCTTCTTGATTGCTTTCATCAGAAAAATCTTAGTTTCTGATTCTTCGCTCGATCTTCAGTACCTATGTTTCTATTACAACTTGATGAGTCCTATAGAAAGATTATATTTAAGACTCTAGAAACGTAGTACTAAAATAAGTTTTGACATATCCAAACATCAAATTAAGGGATGAGCTAAAACGCAGTTCCTAACGTAGCTGTCACAAATAATATGTTTCAAGTAACAATAAGAGAGGTAAAATCTCACAAATCTACAGTATATATAATATAATTGTGTTGAAATTGATATTTTTAACATGAATTCGAGCAAAATTTTAGCATGGATACACAAAATGCACATTATGATCCTATCAATAATCAAACCTTATTATTTGGATGCATTAATGAATATACAAATGATACAAAAATAAAAAACTCAATTGTAATATATAAAAAAGTGGCAAAATAATTAAATAATGTATTTGATTAATTAGAAAATGCATGCACTAAAAATATATTCAATTAAGCACATTGACAACATAACATGCAACGATACACGATCCTGGCCAAATCGTTATGGGAATCTATCACGACACCGTATGCCACACGAATGCACACGTCAAAGCTAAATGAAGGAATGTAGCACCTTTGAGACATTTCCAAAGAGAATCCCCGCGACTCACTAAGCAATTAGACCCAACAACATTGACTTGATGAATGACACTACAAATAAGGATGTAAGTTCATTTAATAAGTTGATAAAGAATTTATAGGTAAAAACCTTAAGAAATTCAAACACTCAAACACTCTGAAAGCAATATATAACATACGAAATTTCACACAAACTCAAGTTGTTAAATTCGAAATAACAAGACTTTTTTTTCTTTTTTTTTTTTTTACAGAGAGAAAATAAATCTCTAATCCGAATCAAATCATGAATACAAATATAATCTGATAGGGTTTTGAATATTTGCCACAAAAATATTATTCATTGATCAAACGTATAAATAGAGTACAGAAAGATACGGAAAAATCTAAAAGATACAAAAGATATGATGAAACCCTAATTTTGAAACCCTAACAATATCTAGTTAGATATGCATGCATATCTATAATCTAATATCCCCCCTCAAGCGAGTGTCGGAACTTGAGAGATACGCAGCTTGCGTCGAAAATCTTCAAACAGTGGCCTGGAAAGCGATTTGGTAAAGATATCTGCAATCTGAAGCTCCGAAGGAATGTGAGTCGTGTGAAGCTTGCCTTGCTGAGTGAGTTCGCGAACAAAGTGATAATCTATGTCGATGTGTTTTGCACGCTTGTGAGCAACTGGATTTTGTGAGATGAAGATGGCACTGTTATTATCACAGTGAAGAACTGGCGAAGAAGGCAATTTAATATGAAGCTCTCGCAGAATAGAAAGTATCCACTGTATTTCTGCCGCTGTGTTCGCCATGGCGCGATATTCCGATTCGCAACTGGATCGGGCTACCGTCGGCTGCTTCTTTGAACTCCATGAAACTAAATTTCCAGCCAAGAAGATTGCATAGCTGTAGGTGGATCGTCTGGAGTCCGGGCATCGCGCCCAGTCTGCATCCGAATAGGCGATAAGGTCGCAGGAAGAATTCCTTGAAAACCGAAGACCATGTGAGAGAGATCCTTTCACATAGCGTAGTATGCGTTTCACTGCCTGAAAATGCTCAGTAGTAGGCGCCTGAAGAAACTGACTGATACGATTAACTACAAAAGAAATGTCTGGACGGGTTATTGTTAGATATTGAAGTGCTCCAACAATAGACCGGAACTGAGTAATGTCAGAAAAAGTTTCTCCTTCTGTAGAAAGGGCGACGCCGGCTGGAAGTGGCGTGCTCATAGGCTTGGCGTCGAGTAGTTCGTGGCGCATGAGAATGTCACGTGCGTACTTAGCCTGTGAAAAATAGAAGCCATCGTCAGTGTAGGTGACTTCAAGACCAAGAAAGTAACTGAGGCGACCCATGTCTTTGATAGAGAATTCGGAGTTCATGCGACGAATGAAAGCGGAAATATGAGATGCAGCATTTCCTGTAACAATGATATCATCAACATAGACAAGAATATAAATCATGATGGACTGACGACAGTAAATAAACAGAGAAGTATCCGCCTAACTGCATAAGAAGCCCAAGGATGTGAGAAAGTTGCTTAGCCTTTCAAACCTTGCACGAGGGGCCTGTTTAAGGCCATATAATGCCTTCAAAAGGCGACAAACATGAGAAGGATATCATGGATCAATAAAACCAGGCGGCTGTTCCATGAATACCGGCGATGATAAATGGCCATTTAGAAACGCATTCTTGACGTCGAGTTGATGCAGAGGCCAGCCATGATGAACAGCAAGAGAAAGAACAATACGCACAGTTGCAGCTTTAACAACGAGGCTGAAAGTATGATCGAAGTCCATGCCTGGAATCTGCGAGAAACCCTGTGCAACAAGCCAAGCCTTTTGGCGTTCAATAGAACCGTCCGATCGATATTTAGTACAGAAAACCCATTTCAACCCTACAATATTAGTGTTAGGAGGTCGAGGAACAAGAGACCAGGTGCCATTCTTTTGTAGAGCTTGCATTTCTTCATTCATAGCGGCGAGCCAGAGAGGGTCCTTAACTGCTGATTTAAAACCTTTGGGTACTGAAGCGGCTGAGAGAGCATGGAGAAGTGATGTATCTGCGTAGTAGGCAAGATGACGGGGCTTGAAAATACCTGCCCGAGCCCGTGTGATCATAGGATGGGGCGTGGCCGCCGGAGGCGGAGGCAGAGCGTCAGCTGGCGGCTGAGGTTGCTCGTGTTCGACAGCAGGCGAGACTGGCTGAGGTACTTCGACTGCAGTAGGAGGCGAAGGCTCAGAAGGAGTCCATAAAGAGCAGGGGCTCGAATTTGAAGCTGTTGGCGTGCTCATCGAAGCCGGAGGCCGGGCGTGTGTCGACGCTGGAGGAGTAGTCGGCGTTGGGGGAGTAGTAACAGCGGAAGGCTCGACAAACTTCAAAATATCCAATTGAGAGATAGGCACAGATACTCCAGCGTTCACCATAGGAAAATTTAGCTCGTCAAAGCGAGCATGCCGAGTAGTATATACCTTAGAGGTGGTAGGATCCAGACAGCGATAGCCCTTATGATGTGAAGAATATCCAATAAATATGCATGGCTGACTCCGTTCAGAAAACTTGTTCGCAGCATAATCACGGAGACAAGGATAAACACGACAGCCGAATGGATGAAAATTATTAAAATTAGGCGCACATCCAAATAGAACCTGAAATGGAGAGAGGCCATCGAGAATACCAGAAGGTAGACGATTAATAATATAAACTGCCATGCAAAAGGCGTCTACCCACATATGCAAGGGCAGGCGAGACTGGAAGAGCAAGGCAAGACCAGTTTCCGTGATATGCCGATGTTTTCGTTCTGCACGTCCATTCTGAGAAGGAGTGTAAGGGCAGGAACGGGTATGATGAATTCCTCTCTCTCGAAAAAAGGCCTGCACAGTATGATTAGTAAACTCCGTTCCACCATCGCTTTGAAAGCGCTTAATGGTAGTAGAAAATTGATTTTCTACAAATAAAGTGAATGACTTCAAAACATCATAAAAGTCCGATTTCTTTGCCAGAGGATATAACCAGGTAAAGCGACTGAAATCGTCAACAAAAATAACATAATATTTAAAACTGGCATTTGAAACTACGGGCGTCGGCCCCCATAAATCACAATGGATGAGATCCAAGACATGCAAAGAATGTTTTTCATTAATTTGAAAAGGTAAGCGAGAACTTTTCGCAAGTTGACATGGAGAACATAAAACAGGTTTAGGCAAACAGGAAGAAACAGAGATATGCCCTTGTTTGCATAAAAGGGAAATAACATCAAAGGCGACATGCCCTAATCGGCTGTGCCATAACTCAAACGAAGCACGAGAAGTATTATTCTTCAACTGAGAAACAAAAGCCGGTTGAATGTGATATAGCATGTAGAGACCCTGCCTACGACGACCGCGAGCGAGGATATCCCTGGTGTGGCGGTGCTGAACAACAAAGCACTGATTAGAGAAAGAGACATCAACCGGATAATCAGACGTCAACTTGCTAACAGATAATAGATTCTTGGTTAGAGACGGAACAACCAGAACATCCAAGAGATTAATAGAGTCAGAAATAGAAGATCGACCAATATGAGAAATAGGTAGAGCTGCACCATTACCAACTACCACTTGATCGGACCCAGAGTAGGGCTGAGATGAATCCAGAAGAGATGTATCCGGAGTCATATGCGCTGAAGCACCGGTATCCATAAACCAGTCGGAAGAGGATGCCGGAGAAATAGAACAATTTGCTTGGAAAGCTTCAGCAAGGTTGGCCGTGGAAGGAGGCTGGCGAGCATATCGTTCGGGACAGAACGTCGCATAATGACCATCACGACGGCATATTTGACAGCGAGGAGGTCGTTTGTTGGAACCACGACCGCGCTCTTTTCCCTGAGAATAGTTGTTCGATGGTGGTTTCGAACTGCAGCCAGATTTGTTCTGATCGCCTTTGTACCCTTTATCATTGGAGTTTGACAGCCGTTGCTTCCCATAAAAAGCAACCTGAGAACCAGAAGGAGACGACTCCAAGGAATCCTGAAACAAAGAGAAGTTTTCGGCTTTGTTAACAAGATCACAGAATAACGGCAAGTGAGTGAGAGTCATCTGAGTAGTGGAAAAGGTGGGGCCTAATCCACGAAGAAACCAGTGTGCTTTGTCAGAATCCTCAACCGGACGTCCAATGGCTGCCAACTGATCACATAGAGACTTGAAATCACGAGCAAAGTCAGAAACTGATCGAGTACCACGCTTGAGGAGTTGAAGTTCATCTTTCAGGCGAAGTTCGTGTGTTTTGGACTTGTTGCTGAAGGCAGTATCTAGGGCAACCCAAACATCACGCGCCGTATTGCATCCGAGAACTTCAGCCATGGCTTCTTCGGAGAGGGCGGAAAGAAGCAGACTCAGTAAGCGCTGATCTTGTTGGCGCCACTTGGTATATGCTGCATTATGAACGATAGCACCTCCGGAAGAAGGAAGAGTCGGCGGTGGTGGTGCAGAAGATCCATCAACATATTTAAGTAAATCTTGACACGTAAGCAGCGGAATTAACTGAGATTTCCATAGAAGAAAATTTGCCGACGTCAACTTGATTGTGACCATGTGTACGAGGGTGGCTAGCGGAAGGTGATCCGAGTCGTTCGCCATAAGAACGACGATTGAAAAACTTCACGGCAGGAGGCGAGAGACCTCGCGCAGTGTCTGAATGGCAAGAAGGAGGCGCCGGTGATGGGCGATGGACGCGCGCAGTGAGGGTGCACGGCGCGGGCTGTTGCGCAGCGAGGGCGGGTGCGCGGCTAGGGCTGGTGTGCAGCGAGGGTGGGCGCCGGGAGAGAGAGGGAGAGAGAGTCGGTGCAGCCGAGGGAGAGGGAGAGGGAGAGGGAGAGGGAGGAAAATATTTGGATCGGTTAGGCTGATACCATGATAGGGTTTTGAATATTTGCCACAAAAATATTATTCATTGATCAAACGTATAAATAGAGTACAGAAAGATACGGAAAAATCTAAAAGATACAAAAGATATGATGAAACCCTAATTTTGAAACCCTAACAATATCTAGTTAGATATGCACGCATATCTATAATCTAATATAATCTAACTTATACGTCTTTTAATTTATGTGTCAAGTTGAGTACTAACCAACTATTCAATTTAATCTGTTACTTTGTTAAATATATTTATGAGGATTATTTAGTTTAGTTTTCTATACTTATGTGCAATTTATTTGTTAAATTATTAGTATATTGTTTTACATAGTACTGTATGGTGTTAGCAAAATTAAAATTTTCTAAATATAGTAATAGATATGCTTAAATACATTTAACGTCAGCTTATGGTGTTAGTAAAAGTAGTTTCACCTACATTATAGAATGTTAACTTAAGTTTATTTCCCAACAGGTAGAACTATTAAGTTGATGATCTTTAACAATTAAGGGTGTTATTTTATATTCATTTCTCTAATAGTTATATTTTGACACCCTTTAGTGTTATTATATGACTCGATTCTATTACAACATTTCTTGGAACAACAACATATTTATTGTCGGGATAATAGTATGTGTCAGAATATTTATTTAATGATACATTATACTGCTGCGAAAAGCTTATTTTATAGTAGTGATGAATTTTACATGCTCAAGATCCGGTCATATACTTTAATTAGGGACGGCGCCGCACCAGGGCTAGTGGCGCCCGACCCCACAAAGCATTACACAAATTCTATTTTCATACATTACATATACATAGCTTGAATGTAATGTGTGAGTTAAATGCCGCCCGCCCCCCCCTCCCCCCCTCAAAAAAAAAAAAATACTGAATCTTGGAAAAATAGATGTGTCACTCAGAACTTGGTCCAATATGGAATAAAAAATATGGTCCGACACTAATAAAAATATCTAGCATCATTAAATAAAAAATGGGTCATATTTTTTTAATTAAATTAAAGGAACCTCAACATTGAATTAAGAAAATGACCCAACTTCTAATTCAATTAAAAATACACTAATCATCCCTAATTCAGTACAAGAACCAAGGAAATAGATGAACCAAAAAAAAAAAAAAACCACCTCTCACTCAATTCAAATTCAGCAATTGGAGGCCGCTCTTTAAAATTTATGGACGTGGGTTCTTGATTCACAAACTGTTCATATTGTAGTTTCTATTTTTATATCCAACACCACTAATAATAAAAAAAATTACAAATCATGATTATTATTGTAATTGTTAACATAATTTATTGATTACTATCACTACAACAAATTATAACATAGACTACGTGATAAAGACAACGTGGATTTTCTATCATGTTGTCTTATATCGTAAGAGACAACGCGGAAGTAGAGTTGTGTAGTCTACTTTTCGCACACTAAATAGACAACGCGAATCATATGGAAATAGACAACGCGATAATATCTCGTTGTCTATTTCCGTATAGACGACGTGAATCATCGCGTTGTCTCTGTTGTTTCATTTTTGCTAATAGACGACGTGATTTTCACGTCGTCTATATTAATATTGACGACGTGTTTGTTTTGCGTCGTCTCTGTTAAAATATCATTAAAATTTTTTGGCAAAGTCTCAGATGAGACGGTCTCATCATATTTAATTGTGAAACAGACTTAATCCTACCCATATTTTCTAAATGGATCTTTTAATGAATATTTCCAAGAATATAAATTAATTTCCTCCTCCTTCCCGCAACACAACTTTCCTCCCCAACTTTTATTTCATAAATTGTGCCTTCTCCAGCCCCACTTCTCCTCCACCTCTTGCGACACCACCACCTTCTCCTCCTTCGCCGTTGACACTCCGCCACTATGCTTCTCCTCCGCCGTCGATGATTCTGCAATGGTGGAAATTGAATTGAATGTTGTGATGTTCAACATTGATGAAACTTCATACCTTATGAATCATACATCATCTCTTGCACTTAAATCTTGTGGAATTCTGGGTTTACGTTTTGTGATTCCAAAACCGATCCTTCTCTCATCGTTGGAGTCTCTTCTAACTCCGCTGCCATTTTCCTCTTCGTCGGCCTGCTATTCCTATTCAAATACAGGCAACTCCGCGCCAGCTTGCTAAACTGCTTCCCAAATGATGTATTCCTTTATTGCAAATTATGTATTCCTTTATTGTAAATGATGTATTCAACAATTAAGTTTTTTTTGTTCTCAAATGATGTATTCCTTTACTGTAAATGATGTATTCATTTAATTCAAATGATGTAATTCATTTTAAATTATTTTTACTCTATCCCCTATATTTTAAATTTAAATGAGTATGTGCAGTAGAGTGGAATTTCGGATCTTGTAGCGCCACCGGTGAAGAAGGAAGTATGTGACTGTGAAAAAGACCCCGAAGAAAATGCCATTGGTAAGCTAGAGCAGGAGCAGGAGAGTATCTGATGCTTTAGGGGATGATGGCTGGTAATCGGCAACGGAGGGAGCAGAGGTGGAAGGAGGAAGAGGTTTGGCCGGCATCCGTCAGATATCCATAAGCGGCGCGGCGGCGACGGGGAGATGAGTGGGGTATGATTTGGGAGAAGGACAAGGAAGAGAGAGAAGGGGTGTGTGTGTGAGGGGGCGGTGGAACGATGGTGTCGGTCGGTTCCTTTTTAGTACTCCCTCCATCCCGGCTGAATTGTCCCGGGTTGACCGGGCACAATAACCAAAGAGTGTGAGTGTAAAGTAAGTTTAGTGGAATTAATATTTTATTGTTCAGTATGAAAAAGTTGTCTTTTTAAGTAATGAGACAATTGAGGTGGGACGGACGAAAAAAGGAAAGTGAGATAATTGAGTTGGGACGAAGTATATAGGTATAGGTATGGATTTTGATCCGTGTCAATGAGACTCTCTGTGGACCAACTCAAATTTTTTTGGTAAAGTCACGCCTCCATCCATTCCCTTTCGTTTGCTCTGCCTTCCCTACAGGCATCGTCGACTACTACAACCTCCGACACTCCCATTCTCTTCGATAAATCTACAACCTTCGCCGCTACTACAACCTCCGACTCTCCCAATCTCCCTTCATCAGCATCCATTGTCGAAGCCCTTCCACCGTGCCGCGATTCCGTCCGCCCACCCTAGTCTGTCGGCCGCTCCCATTGTGCCGGACTGCCGCCTTCATCGGCATCGTCGAGCTCTCTATTGTCGAAGCCCTAAATCTTCACCGTGATTCCATCCTCCGCTGCAATCATTCGATCGCTCCCATTGTGCCGAACTGTCGCCTTCATCGGCATCGTCGTATTAAAGTGAAATTTCGTATACCTTTTGCTACTTTGTATTGTGTTGTTCTGTGTTGAATAAATGAATGAATCATAAACTTGTGATTTTTGTGAACCAAGTATGGGATAACAGGATGCGTTACTGCTGCTGCATTTCTTAAGTTCACAGACGTATTTCAGATATGAAATTTGCTCCAAATTTCATGAAATTTGTCGCTACAAGGTCGTAGTCTTGTCATCTGTGTTCTCACTCACTATCCATTGTCATTGTGAAAATGTAGTTTCTTCTAAGATTTAGTCTATTTAAGTTTAGGATTTCTATTTAGGTTATATGGAATTTATGTTGGAAGTAGACTTGTTAAATTGGATTTTCCTTCCCTCCTCAGGTAGGATTTTCTCTCTTGCTTCGAGGATTTTTGTTTTATGAGCTTATGTGTTTATTACTCTGATTTGATGATGGAACCGAGTCAGCCATTATATGTTTGCTGGATCTAATTGCTATTTGATTCTGATTTTATGGCATAGGATGTTATGCCATAAAAGATCATTCAGATGACCACCTTTCTCCATGCTTGACTTTATTCCAGTTAGTCATATTAAGTCAACACCTTTATCTAAGAAATGGAAGATATTCCTGTCAACTGACCCAAATGATATGATTAGCGAAGGTTGTCTCTGGTATGCCTTTTACCATTTCCAAAAATTGTTTTTGAGTTTACAACAAAAAGGAATATGGTGAGCAGTAAATAAACTCGATTCAGTTTTGTATTATTTGCTATTAGAGCTAGATTTACCATTCTTGAAGTAAACAAAAATCTTTAAAAGTGAGTAATCATTGTAGATGGGTTGTTTTGACTGATTTTTACTAAGGCTTATTCTAGTTAATTCGTAGTAACTTCTATTGCATGTCTAGATATTTCATATTGTTTTGTTTGACATAAAATTACTTCGTCTACCTTTCTGGTCGATAACATTAGCTGTATTATTTTCGATGTAATGGGAGCGTTGTTTCTGTAAATCCCTTCTAATGGGGTGTTTCTGATGTGTCTTTTCGGCTAAAGGTTCCATCCTAATTGTATGGGCATGACTATTGAAGATGCAAAGAAGCTGGATCAGTTCTTGTGTTCTGATTGTTCATCCGATGACGATACCAAAAGGTCTTTGAACTCATTTCCTGTATCACCAGCTGCTGAAATGAAGGTGAGGGTCTCTTTCCTCTTTAATGCTGTCAGATTTGAAGTGTGTGAATATTAAAGTAAATATCATTTGTGGGGTTGAAACCTTTGCCAGTATTTAATATGGAGAGTATAAAGTACATGTTTATGTTTATCTTCATCATCTTCTTTACTTTTAAGCTAAGTAAAATTTACACACTGGCAAAAGTCAGCATAAGAAATGTAAAACAGTGAATACAAATTGTTTTTTTTTATGCGTCTTGGATCTACGATCTCCATTTTCCCTGTTATGTTTTAATCTATTCTCATTTCTATTGTAGCAGTAGACATTCCTTGCCCGAAATCTTTGGGGCATTTTTGTAAGAACAAATGATGACCCCTTTTCAAAAGACAAATAGACTAGAGAAGTAAAAAAAGATTTGAAATAAGTTGAAACTTTGAATGGGTGTGTTACAAATAGTCAAATAGATTTACTAGCTGTCCTCACAAATGCTCTTAGGTAGCTTGAGGAATGAATTTCTTTGTAATATGAGACTCAAGATATAGTTATTCAAGTGAGTGTGTCTAACTTTGAAAATTGGATTGATTGGTTGGTGGAGGCGAAGCGCAGAAAGAGATGACCGACCAAGTATGTAGGTGTTTTCTTGCATAGTAGATAGACTCTATTTATCTAAGTACTTGTGAGACCAAATAGGAAAATACTATTATGGTTATTGTGAATAAAACTTGATTTTTGCTTACCTCTTTCACTTGAATGGGCTGCATTTCTAAGGGAATTGAAAGGATATATTAGAAATTAAAAAAATCTATTTCATCCACTAAATTTTTTAGTCAAACATCTAAATATTTATGAAATAGTTAAGGACGAAGACAAGGATTGCGGAGGGAGATGCAGGACATGTAATATGCAAGGAAGCAGAGCGGTTGATGCATGCTGCTGTAGTGATGGGCACTAGGGGCCGAAGCTTGATTCAAAGGTCTCTCATGAATGCCTTATTGCATGATAAGTATCCATTGGTCTTTTCTGATTATGTTCTTTTTGAAATATGTTACCAAATGTCGTTTTGTATGCATTTCTATGTTGGATCTATATTGACCATAATATCTAACTTCAATGTAGATCATACATATATGTTTCTTTGAAATTTGTTTTGTTGTCATAAATGCATCGGATATACATGAAAGTGTGAATGTGTTTATAAATAATTTGTTGCGTATCAATTTATATGCCTATCATGGTTCGGTAAACCACATCTGATGTACGACTTTATACAGTTGGGATGGTTGTTCTGCATTTTAAAAATTGCTGTTTAAAAAACTGTTGAATAAAAATAGTGTTATTTCCAAAATTTGCAATCTTGATGTTGTGTCTGCCTTGTTTCCTGCTCAAAATTTGAAACGAACAAATCGAGGAATGAATAGAGTTTTTCTCATCTACTATATTTATTGAATATAGAGAAGTAATGGGAAGAATATGAAGATCAAGGTTTCGTTTTTCCATTTTTCTTTTGTAGTTTAATTACTATATGCATTGGTGACAAACTTATGCGAGTAGCAGCTCATGATAGTCTCCATTTTACTTTTACTAAAGTATTTCCTTCCCTTGTGTTCATACTTATTACATTTATAGATAGTTGTATTGTATTTGTATGATATTTCAAACTTGTGTATACTATAATTTACTACTACAGTCATAGGTTAATTTGTAGATTTTTTGGTCTGCTTGATTAATCAAATGAGGCATAGGGGTTGTGTTATCGTTATTATGTGACAATGTGGTTTGTTGATTTTTTGGTTTAATCATTTTAAGATGTTATTCTTTTCGATTGTCATTAAGATATTTGAATTATAAGAATATGGTTTGTTGATTTTTCGGTTGAACCATTTTAAATGGTTATGCTGCCCGATTTTTTTCATGATATCTACTTATATGACTATGTGAATTAGTAATGGCTTCTTGATTTCATGTTTGTGGTTTGTGGTTGTCGTGTTCATATTGATTTAGGATTCCAATTTCAATATATTGTGCTATTAGTAATGACTTCTTGATTTCATGCAGTCCCTTTTCGGAATGTCGCACCAGCAAATTCTGGAGCACAGATCGGTTTGAAGCAGATCTAAAGAAGATTTATGGTCACATTTGATGTACTTAGATTAATTTGTAGTTGTAGTTAGTTTTTACACTACATTATTACCAAACATATGTAATTTTGAGAATTAATTTAATTTTGAGAATTATTAAAATGTAATTTTATATTGTTATTATTTGTGCATGGGTAATTTAAATAAATTATTTTATCATTTTTATAGGATTTACAAAATTAAACAAAAAAATTAAAAAAAAATGAAAAGACGTCGTGGTGCTCCGCATTGTCTATATGCTAATCGACAACGTGGAGCACCGCGTCGTCTATTAACATATAGACGACGCGGAGATTCGCATCGTCTATATGTTAATAGATGTCCCCAAATAGACTACACATAAATAGACATCGAGGAAATTTTGAATAGATTACGCGATTTTTGTGTTGTCTATTAGCTTTTTTGTTGTAGTGTATAATTTTGTTCATATGAAATACAAAATGTGAATATATGATTTCTTACATTAATTTGATCATTATTTAGTGGAAAAGTTGAGAGTGCTACAAGTACTAGAAAAAAGAGTTCAGATATAGATTGAGTTATCAAATAAAGATATTAGTGGTGATCCTACATTGCGAAAGTCAATTGATAGTTACCATAATAATATTATAAGATATGAATTAAGAAGATGATATTTGGGAAAATATCCCTCATCAATCATATGGACATATTTATCCTATGACTGAATTTAACAACATTAAAAAATCATTTCAAGATTATTAGTTCGAAATTTATTTATTCCCAATTTTTATAGTATGTATATTAAGTCATTTTAAATTTAGTTATTTACATTATATTGACGGTGCAATGCAATCCCACGACGAGAAAATCCTGCATTCGTCACTGAATTCTTGATTGAGTCATAGAAAATAGAGCTAATGCCCTTTGAACTGTCGAAGGAAAGCTATTTACAAACTCTAGGAATATTAATTATTGAAAGTAATATTTCTTTCGAAAATGTCAAATCTTGTTTTTAAAATAAGTGCGTTTCACAAAAATGCAAAGACACGATGACCAAGGAGTGGTCGCTGCAAGGTCTAAGGAAAACTAACGTTGCAGTGAATGATTAATGAGGGATAAATATTGAGTCTGTATAGAAATAGTAAGAAAATTGAAAGGACAAACAACCGCACTCAAGCATTGCCAGGAAATCAACAACATCAGACTTATTAGATGTCTTGGACAGCTGCTTACAAATGTTATCATTTTCATGCTCCAGGCAATATGGCAAAGCGTAACCTCCGACACTTTCTTTGCTTCTGATGCACAAGCAGTCTTGAGCTTGCTCAAGTTTATTCTCGAGTAATCCATGAACAAGTTAAGCCTCATAAATATCCCACTCAATAATTCCATGAACCTCGATAATATGGTCAATGTGCGTTACTAAATTATGAACGTACATATCACTCATATCCAGAAGCTTTTCCTCAAAACAACGAGCAAGGTTGAAGTATTAATGGAGGTGCTCTCGTACCTCGTCAAACCACTTCAGAAAGTTGCTCATACTTGGAGCGTATGGAGATAACTATCGAGACAACGAAGAAGTTCCGACTCAGAAGTGATACATGAATAGTCTTCCATCACCTAACAAACAAACTCTAGGAACAAAACTCTTATCACATCTGCTACACCCTCGACAACAGCATCTTCTGCATGCTCTTTTCCCTTGTGTCTCTTGGTTGAAGGACTATCATCTACATCAGCAATGATTACATCCACAATATGAGAAGCTTCATGATGAACTGACTTCCCAAAAAGAGACACACCATCCCAATGCACATTTGAAGACAAGGTAAAAGGATTCACCAACACCAACTGTCAGCATAAATTCTCCTTCGAAGCTCTGCAACTGGATAACTTTGCTCTACTCTTAGCCCTATTATTCCATGTGTGTAATTGAATGCGCTCGCTAAGCGCATGAGGGGAAATGCCAGACGGAGTGTTGGGTTTCATTGATTTCATCTAATGAACGCAACAGAATAATTAATCAACGAACATATCTAGATTTATAATTAATATCATGCGTAGAGATTCAACGTGAATGAAAAGGGAAAAACTTACAGTTTCTTCCGTAGAACACAAGCGATTCTGACTTATTCTGATGCGCGAATCCACTACTAGAGGTATCCACGTGTTGAATCAATTAGGTGCAGAATCCAATTCACGTTGTATATTCAAACCAGGAACGCTAGGAATTCCCAGAGAGAATTATGGAGATGTAACTCAAAACCCTAAGTTTTGTGTATTTGATTTGAACTGCATAGGAACCAAATTCATTCTCTTCTCTTTTTCCCTTGAGAATAACGTGTGCTTCTCATCATTAAATAAGAAGAGAATCTCAAATCTTATCTAATAAGATTTGGCCCATATTTGTTTCCATATTAATTCCAATAATTAATAATCTAATTATTAATATATTACTAAATAGATATTAATCTAATTAATATATTATTATATACTAATCTTATTAGTATATCAATCTACAAGATATATTGATCTAATTAATATATCTAGTACTAATCTAATTAGTAAAATCTTAGTCCATATCTTTCAATCTCCCACTTGGACTACGATTTTAATTTCAAAAATCATGCACCATCTTTACACCCTTAATTTGATCAATCCAACACTTATAGTGTGACCTTATAGGCCTCCATTACCAACGCTACTCAAATTAAAGTCTACACAAAACTCCTAGACTACGTTGTGTAGCGAACTTGATATATGGAGAACGTTTACGTGGACTTAGTATATTTAACCTTTCGTGAAGTTTATATAACATCCCTTCATTCACGAACCACTCAATTAAGCCTAGGATTTGTCATGTGTCTATCCCAATAGCTTAATTAATTTATCTTATCTTTACTAGATGACCCATATAGATCATATTCAATTACCATAATTGAATACATCTCTCTTTGCACTGGCCATTGACTTAGCGGTCAAATAATATAGAGAATTTGAGTGTTCTTCTTGAAGTTTAATCGAGCAATGAATTCCATCTTGGCTCAACTGCTATTTTCATCCGCATCATGATATACCCAACACAAGCCGTATCTACCCCTTTATTGGAGTGCAAGCATTGTACTTGGTCAAAGCACACTACTTTGCAAATAAAATGAGTATTGACCTCAGGTCTAAGGACCGTTATATACTCCACTTACCAATAAACTATAGACACACAAAACAAATGGTTTAGAGGTAGGGTATACCAATACTCTCCAAAGTATCCATGTGTCCATCACGAACATCAAATGTTTCGTAGCCGTGAGATCAACTATATTCTCTAAGAATGTGATGCAGACCACATGCCAACCTATCACATATCATCAATATCCCACTCTTGATGATCATTGGTTGGGGCAATTTAAGAGTTATACTCTATCATTAATGTCTCACTTCATTAACAACAATATTAACTCATGGGAACATCTATTTATGAATAATACAAACAAATAAATTATTATTCAAAATAATGTGTAAGCCTTATATGTACACAATGAACATATAGGTGAATGTGATCAAGATAAATGTCTCTTTCAAAAGATGTTTCTAAGATATATTAGCTCAAAACTCCCACTAGCTCAAGCCAATCTTTAGTGTATATAATACCCATGTTTAATAATATTTTGTGGTTCTAAACTCACAAATGTTTCATAAACAAATTAGTTATTTATCAACAGTGGGTACTCATACTAATTTTATGCCCATCCTTTATTATTTCTCTTATCATCATGATTATTACAAGTCGAAATCTTTATGAAAACCTTCATTTGTGCACCTAGTTACTGATAGCTACAATTGTCCACCATGGATCAATAAATATTCTTAAGTCCTTCTAAAGTACTTAAGAATAGTTTAGCATTTTAAATATACATTTTGGTTATTTCTAAAATCTTCCAAAATGATAAATCCTCAAGAGATTTGTGTCTCACACAACTCCAATAAAACTCTTGGTTAGTTATTATAGACCAGGTCTTTATCTTCTTGATTCTAAACCAAAATATTATGTTTCTTAGACGATTCATAAGTAACCAAGATCTATTGAATTAATTATGTGTTTGTTCAAATTTATCATTTTACATGTGTGAGAGGTTTTTATACAATACTATGAGAGTTCTTAGAGTTATGCAACTATTGCAACATTCTCCTTTTGATAGCTTTCATTGTCTCAAGGTCATCTACCGAGAGATTTCCCCCATCCAATAGAGCATAAAAAACTCCCACTGAATTCTTGTCTTAACTATTAAACAAGATTTCATTCTCTTCACCATCATGTGGTTCTTGAGTTCCCTCAAAACCTACTATACTACGAACCTTTTGAATATTTATTTTAATTCCAAATAAAAATATCAATTCATACATTCTAAATATTATCATTATTTCCAAAATAATGATATTCATATTAATTCTAAATTAATATAATTTTCTTTTCAAAAATGTCGTAGTATTAGAAATCACCTTGTGATCTCTAGGTTTGTAAAAATGATATATCCTCTTAGGATATCCCACAAACTTCTCATTTTAGATTTCAATTCACCAGTCTCTTTCTTCTTGATAATGCTATAACCCAAGGTTCACAATTCAAGATTAAGATTTAACTATACCATAATTCCTATGGTACTTTCTCGACCGATTTGAAAAGAATCTTATTTAGGACATATACATTGCTCTAAAAAATAATTCCAAGTGATGTAGAGAGATTGGTGAAATTAGTCATGGATCGAATCATGTCTAACAAGATTCAATTTCTCCGTTTAAATGCCCCCATCTAATTGAGACGTTCTATGATATGTTCATCTAATTGAACTCCATGTCATTTCACGTGATTGATAACATTTGACTAAGTATATGCTTCATGATCAAATCATAAAGCTTTAATACTCTTGTCAATTTGTTTCTCAACTTTCAACTTAAACTCCTTAAATTTTTAAGAGCTTTAGATTTGTATAAATACGCATATCCATCTCTTTACAATCATAAGTAAAAGTTATAATATACAAATATCCACTAATGCTAGAGTTAGTAACTGTCAATTCACAATTATGTGTATCCACTCTAGCATATCTTTAACTTATAGTACTTTCCTAGAAAGTAATTCATATGCCATACATCATATGAAATAAGATTTGTGAGTATCACAAGATTCAAAATCAAATGATATGAGATAGTTTGACTTTCTCAACCTCACTATTCTTTTCTCATTAGTATGATCAGGTTTACAATGTCAAAGATCCATGAGCTTATTCGTATTATTTAGCTAAGGGCTCTGGTTATTGTCATTGAGAATTTCGTGTTTACATTTGAGCAACCATAAGCCATTCAACAAGGATGTAATTCAAAATTAGTTTCATTCATTCAAAATAAATAGAATAGATTCATAAACTAAATGAACAATCTCATTCATGTCTAACATGAGAATAGATATAATGATTCTCAACAGTAGTCTATTTAAATATAGATCTAATCTATATATCACTATACCTTCATCAACAACTATTGTTTCATTTTTACGTTAGTGACCAACTTTCACTGTCTCACTTAGCTTCAAACATTTCTCAAATGTTTAAGCTATAATAGGTATCCAATACCCAACAATGTGACTTCATAAATAGACGTATGCATCTCAATAATAGACATCCTTAGCTTATTGCCTAAACGCCTTGTGTCTCATGCTTTGCAAAATTTCTCTTTATGCATCTAAGAATTTCACAAGGAAACTTGCACTCATATCACATTTACAACTTAATAGCTATAAAGGGATGTGGCACATTTAACCTTAGTGGCATCCTCGAAATACTTCTTATGACTTGCTTTGTCAAACTTAGCAATGTCAATAGAATTTTTATCAGGATGAAACAAATACTTTGTCCTATACATAATCAATGTGATTCAATCTTAGCAACAAACGCAAATATTGGATCTAATCCAAAACTTTGACCTAGTGAACTTATTGATTTCCATCAAACATTTCAAAATACTTTCGACATTTAATCTAATAAGAAAATAATTCAAAGGAAAATCATAATTGAGTAAACAACATCACATTCATATGACTAATCAAACAAGGACTTTTACATTGATTAGCTCCCACTAATTTTAACATATTCTGTGACCCAAAACACAAAATACGAATTTATATCAAATATAAATTTTAGTGGACTAAGATCCAAGTCAATATTATCTCAGCGTTTGCTTTGGCTGATAACTGCAATAATATCACTTAGTAGGCCTCCAAGCCAATTGCAAAACCACTTTGCAACTCCTGGTTGATTAATCCAATTAATCTGTGTCCTTAACTCATTTTGCACGCTTTGGTGCCAAAACAATCTAAGCAAGTCAACCCCATTACACGATGCTTCAAAAGCACCTATGACTGAGCCTTAACCACGTCGAATCAGAGCAAACACTTTGGTGTAAATGCCCCAGAACGAAGAAAGCTTAGCACTCAACCAATTATAATGGACAACACATATTCAAATTAGACTTGTATTTAAATGGGGATAAATACGTGAGTGATACTAATTGTTTAAACCATATCAAATATTGTTTCTGATATAACAAGTACTGGGCGCCGCCTACCCAGGCATACGTATGCGGACCACAAATATTGGGCATCGTCTACCCAAATATGCATAGCGGTCTCTAACTACCATAGTTAAAACATGATAAATAATATAATCAAATTATAAACATTATCATGTCAGCCATATAATAAAAATAAACATGCAATCTCTACAAATAAAATACGATAATCTAATTAACATATTTTATTCTAATTAAATTTATGGGTTAAAGTTTATATTAATCTCCAATTAATATAAAAATCACATTCTCATTATTTCTAAAATAATGAAAGCATTATGTTAATTCAAAATATACACATACACTAAACATTCTCATTATTTCTAGAATAATAAAATTCTTGTTAGTTCTAAATTAACATATATACATTTATTCAAGATATTTTTATTATTTCAAAAATAATGGTACTCATATAAATTCTAAATTAATACAAGTACAAATATCTATAAATAACATTATTTAAATAATGATATATTAGTTCTAAACTAATATAAATGTATATCTGACTTAAATTCAAATTATATATTAATTTTATATTGATATAACTTTGAATATTCTAAATATTCTTATTATTTCTAAAATAATAAATTTATTTAATTCCAAATTAATATAAATACAAAACTTTGAATTTCATTATTATTTTAGAACAATGATATTCGTATTAGTTCGAAACTAATACATATGTGTAACCTCTCTAGAAATTCAAAATTATATTAATTCTAAATTAATATGAATAACATTCCAATTTATACTTCAAAATTTATATTGATTCTGAATCAATATTTTATATAATGTTATTATTCTCCTAACAATAGTAATTTTGAATTTTAGTTGTCATGACTTTATCCTATAAAGCAACTCCTCGGAATGTTTACTGAGAATAATAAAAAAATTCAATATATATATATATATATATATATATTTATTTGAAATCACTTGCAGTTTGACCGCTAGGTATTTTGAATTTCGTTTCCCAGCAAATTGCAGCCCAAGGCTGCAGTTAACACTCTCGGATCATTGCCATCACCGCTTCAATCCAATTTACAGTTTATGGCTGATGAGTTTCTTCCAAAGAAGTCAACCATCGACTAATTGTTCAAAACAATTTAGTGTTACCATTTAGTTTAATATTTTAAAACTCAATCAACCTATAAACTTAATTAACGTGAAAATTAATTATAAATCGAGCCCTAGGTTCTGATACCACTGTTGAGTTTCGTTGATTTCATCTAATGAACGCAGCGGAATAATTAATCAACGAACAGATCTAGATTTATAATTAATATCATACGTAGAGATTCAACGTGAATTAAAAGGGAAAAACTTACAGTTTCTTCCGTAGAACACAAGCAATTCTGACTTGTTCTGAAGCGCGAATCCACTACTAGAGGTATCCACGTGTTGAATCAATCAGGTGCAGAATCTAATTCACGCTGTATATTCAAACCAGGAACGCTAGGAATTCCCAGAGAGAATTATGAAGATGTAACTCAAAACCCTAAGTTTTGTGTATTTGATTTGAACTGCATAGGAACGAAATTCATTCTCTTCCCTTTTTCCCTTGAGAATAACGTGTGCAGAACTCATCATTAAATAAGAGGAGAATCACAAATTTTATTAGATAAGATTTGACTCATATTTATTTCCATATCAATTCCAATAATTAATAATCTAATTATTAAATATTACCAAATAGATATTAATCTAATTAATATATTATTATATACTAATTTTATTAGTATATCAATGTACAAGATATATTAATCTAATTAATATATCTAGTACAAATCTAATTAGTAAAATCTTAGTTCATATCTTTCACAGTGCACTCATTTGATTGTGAATATCCCACATGTCCGCACATCACCCTCATATTATTTTTAACCATGTGTCTGGAACCTTCTGAAGTACTCGATAAATAATCACGAGAGCGTCCTGCAAGAGAAGTCAAACTCAATACGACAATCGGAGAACAGAATCTAAGAATGGAGCAAAATCTATGAAAAGCCTTGCTTAAAAGACATCTGATAGGAAAATCCTCCCGAGAAGATCCAAGAAATAAGTAATCACTCTTTCACACTCGAGGGCTTGAAGGGCACCCCTTCATTAGAAGACTGGGGCTATCGTCCCACTTGGCAAATAAATAATAACAATCCATTTCGGTTCTCGCCAATCAATATCTTGAGATGGTCCGCCATATGAAAATCCTACTCTATACCGCTCAATTCTTG
>JAPKLW010000182.1:790874-815236 GCA_026898455.1 Plectranthus barbatus
CCTATGGTTATTCTCTATTTCTTGGTCCAAATGTTATTTCCTGGAGTGCCAAGAAACAACCGACAGTGTCCCGCTCTAGCTATGAATCGGAGTATCGCGCCATTGCAAATACGACATCCGAGGTTCGTTGGGTCGTCAATCTTCTACGTGATCTGCATATCCGACTTCCCTCGCCTCCATGCATTTATTCGAACAACTCAAGTGCTTTGTTCCTCACCCAAAATCCGGTTTCTCATAAACGTGCAAAGCATATTGATATTGATTATCACTTTGTCCGAGAATTGGTTAGCTCAAATCAACTTTGCACAAAATTCATTCCTTCGGAAGATCAAGTTGCGGACATCTTCACCAAAAGCTTATCCCGAAAGCTCTTTGAGTACATCTGCTCCAAGCTTCGACTTCCCACGTCTTCGCTTGCGGGGGGGTCTTGAGATATATTAGGGAAATATCTCATATCTTGTATATTAGATATGTATATATCTTTATATCTTTATAGATTTACTTTGCCTAGTATAAATACATGTATTGTATTCTATTTTTCCTTGAGTGAAATACAAATTATTATTTCCCTACACACTATAAGACGACCAACTTGTAATCTGTAGGTTTACAAATACATGATGATTTTATATTTTCACTCACTTATGCATTGTTTTCATTATTGTTATTATTATGATTTTAGTTATTTTTCCTTTAATTATGTGCATGAGCTAGTTTAGAATGGTATTATGTATTTGGTAATAGTTTTTCATGTTTATAGGTGAATACAAGTGAAAAGTGCAATAGAAGACCAAAGTCTCGAGGAAAAACACTATCTTTCGACCAAAGTGAAAGATTCCAATCGACATGAGCATATCGATCGATGTTGATTGTCGAACGTGCACATACATGATTTATTAAAATTAAATCAAAAGATTTAGAATTACCTCAATAGATATAAACAAATCTGTTGATTTGATTCCACTAGCAATCTTGTAGCTTGTATCCAAAACTGCATTTGAATGTCGGGTGGACGACATTGTGATAACATTTATTTCAGTTAATTTGAGGAGATTAAATACATAACAAAGCTCACATAAAGTTTGCTTTACAGTATAGTCCAACAACTGAGGCTATATCGATCGACACAACATTATTGATCGAGGTGTAGTGCATCAATCGATGCACATGATTTTTAGGTCCCATTTTTTTAAGCTTGCACAAGGAGTGAATTGAATATTGAAGATATAAGGATTGAAGACAAAGAAATATATTAAGAGTTAAGAGTGATAAAGTTATGGATATTTGGATCGTGATAGACATCATATCTATTCATATTTCTTGTATTGTTCTGTTATATTGATAGAATTATATACTAAAAGCATTGTGATTGGTATATTGATAATAGTTTTGTTTAATATAATGTTAATCATTATTATTTTATAATTTTATATCTCCTATCTAAATTAACAATCATATGTCGCACACAACTTTATCTTCTTATCTCGTTGATAAGGAGATCATACGATGTGCTGTAGATCACAGAAGATCATATGTATCGCTTGACCTAGCAAGATATAAATAGTTATAACAACTGAAATAGTGCTAGATTGTTAGTTTATGCTGCAACACAATCACTATTTAGCAGACTTGTCTTGGTTACTAGATGTGCTGGTACACTTGGTACGTAATTATAGGATCTAACCAAGATCGAATCTTTTAACTGTCATTAAAAGAATCTTGATCTTGATGGCTTGTTAATATGTGAAGCCTAATGAAATATCTAGAAGTATACACAAGTTTGTATGACTTTGAGATGCTATTATGGAAAGTCATAAATGTACTTGTATATCTACATCTTAGGTGATTGCAAATTGTGTATAACTTCTAGAATTATAATTAAGTAACCATATCCCTAAGAAGCTCAAAAGGTTCATTATGTCGAAGTCCTGCAAGCTGATTAAGTTGAAGTATTAATGAAAGGTTTAGTAGTATAACTTAGGAATAAATTCTATTAATTAATATGTAAGCTTGCCAGAGCTTAAATTAATTATTTAAAGTTTGTAACCTTAAATATGGGGATATACTGAGCCCAATGAACCCGTTCCTCTAAGGGGTACGTAAGTATTGATTTTCTGATGGCATGAATCAATATTAACTAATTAAATAATTAATTTTATTTTGGGTTGAATATGAGAATTAATTAATTTAGAGGTCTTCTTTGTCATTTGCGTACGGGTCATTGGTCTGGCTCATGAAAAACTCAAGCTCAGTAGGATTCAAAATTCTCTTATAAATAAGCCCCTCAGCTTCACAATCAAATAATAAGTTGCAGTTTAGCAACCCAAATTTGACTGGGAGCTGAGATAGGTGAAATTATCTCGAGAAGAAGAAGATTCTTGAGTGGTGTAATACCCAGAGAGAGTCTTCACCTTATATCCGGATAACAGATCACAAGATCATATTTGGAGGATCTTTTCTCTCTTAGTTGGTTTTATTATCTTAATAAAATCAAAGATTTCATATTTCCTCTTGTAGGATTAATTTTTATTGAGAAACAAGGATTAAAAGGCCTAATTCTTGCGCACAAGTTCTAAGTTATAATCATCCAGGTATTTCTATATCTTTATTTATTGCATTCAATTTTAATAGGAGCATGTTGTGTTCAATAATAGACATATTAATTTATTTTTGATATCCAATAATCGAACCTTAACAATCGAATTATGCAATTCAATTGGCAAGTAAAAATCCCTTCGTATTTCATAGTCCATCAACACTATAGAAGCTGCTACTCTTTTCCTTCTTTTCTTATAACCATATCCTTTTCTAGAAATGGCTGAACCGGTGAACATTGCAAAGGAGATGGCGAGGATTACTATCACACGAAACAAGATCCTTGATCGTAGAAGGTTGTATGCCGAGTACTGGAGTTTACTAGAAGATGTGTACTATCGAACTACTAACTTCTTGGGGATCAATGGCCTGGACGACTTCCTGACGGTGCAACCTGTTGCATTTCATCCGGATCTACTTAGGATGATGATTTATGATTCTACTGTCTCTGAGGACGAGATCTCCTTCAGTCTCAACGGAGTGGATTTCACCTTGTCAGCAGACTTCTTGTCTCGGGAGTTTCAGCTGCCGCATCATGGAACGCAGGTGTTGTACTATCGAATTGATGAGACCGCTCCTGAATGGTCATCGTGGTGGGAATGGAAAGGTAACGATAGCACTTTTTATCCAACAGCTCCGAGTGCATTTCTTCAGCCTCGTCAGCAAGTGTCCTTCGACTTCATTAATCAGCTAGTGCTCTGTAATCCTCTGTTGCAGACGAACTTTTCTCCACCTGTTTGGAGAGAAATAATGGCTTTTGAGGATCATGCTGAGGTTGTCTGGGCTGCTTTCATCTTCGATCCTCTGAAGATGGCTATGCAGGATCTGCCGAATGAGCCCATTCCTTGTGGCATGTAGCTGAGTTGGGTTCTAGAGAGGTGGATCCCCTTTCTGGCTGAGGGTACATTAGGTTCGCGGCTGAGGCTAACTGACCATTACCCTGTGCAATTTCGAAGATCGCCCTCCTGCCGCTTTTTCTTCTAGCATCGCTGGCTCTTAGCGTATGCTGATAGGCTGATTGTCCCTCCAAAAGAAAAATTGATGTAGTCTCTTATGTGTGTAACTCCACACTGTGAACTATGTACACATTTCGACTTTTAATGAATGGTTCACATATGATTTGTTGTATCTTCCATTCTTCATGCGTATCTATTTTTAGTTGAGTCTTCGTACTTTTCGAATTATGTGTTTGCCTTCATACGCTGGATTCATCTGAACCATTGAACACTTGTTCAGCATGGATTGGTTAGTATCATCTTTTCAGATAATTTCGTCGACTTTTTAGATTCCGAATCTGACTCCTGGAGGGCTGTATCCTTATTTAAAATGTCATATCTTTTGCGTATTTTGATAAATATCTTTTCGAATCAGTACATGATTTCTCTTTCATAAATACTTCCTTCCTTAAGTATCTGAGCATTCTCCTAGGCCAATATTTCTCTATCATCGATAGATAAGAAATATCATCCTTCCAAACATCATGTCTTCTTCCGACGAAATAGTCATTGAGTGAAACAGGATCTTCAACCAGGGTGGATTGATAAGTCATAACTGGGGATACCCACGGATCTCAGATCCTGTACTGAGAGGCCTTAGGGTTAATTCTCTGGGTACTTTTTTATCTAAGAGACCTTTCACCTTCCAGAAGGATACTCTAGAGATCTTCGTTGAAACTTGTCATGTTTCAGACGATGAAGAGATATGTGGCACCTTGTGTGGCCTTCAGATTTGCTGGTTTGTGGAGACCTTCTCTTCTAGTTTCGAACTTTCATGAGGCAAATCATCGGTCATGTTTATCGTAGTGATGAGATTTCGCCTGAATGGTATTCATGGCAAGGATGGAGAGAGGGAGAGGCTAGTTTCCATCCAACAGTTCATCCAGATTGATGACCCCTCGTTATCGTCTGACTTACGATATTGTCAACCATCTGGTTGTAGGTAATCCTTTGGACTATACCGACTTTTCACCGCCAGTATGAAAAGCTATGGTGGACTTTGTGGATGAGGAAGAGGTGGATTGGGCAACTTTCATGTTTGATCGAGTGAAGTTCGCCCTTGAATATCTTTCTTATGTCCTTGTGCCGTATGGAATGTAGCTGAGCGCGCTTCTAGAACAAGAGATACCAGGTCTCGTCCAAGGCTGGTCAACAATATGTAATGTCGACTTTGTTCCTGCAAGACGTCAACCTCATCCATAAATGTGCAGTAACTGAACTGCTAGGATTGTACTGTAGTTGCTATGTAACTTTTCTCCAACTGAATCTATTTTGATTATATGAATGAAATCTCTTCTTGTATTGGTCTTTGTTTACAATTTTGACCAGAGAATTCTCATCTTCTTTATCTTCAGCAAATTGCAAGAATTTAACAAACTGTAATTGACTTAATCATTAAATCAATCAAGTACAATTTACAGTTGTTGAACCGATCATTTATCGTCTCCTTCTCTTGAGACTTCATCAAACTCTAGAAGACCTAGTTTGATGCATAGCTCTTTGAAGCGAACATCAGGTAGCGGCTTGGTAAATATATCCGCTAGATGGTCTTCAATCCTAATGTATTCCACCGAGACATCTTCTTTCTCCACGTGGTCTTGAATGAAGTGACGACGAATATCGATGTGTTTCGTCATGGAATGTAGAACTGGATTCTTCAAAATAGAAAATGCACTGTTGCTATCACAGTAGATAGGAACGCACCCTGTATCTATTCCATAGTCCTTAAATTGCTGCTTTATCCATAGCACCTGAGCACAACAGCTGACTACTGCTACATATTCTGCCTCTGTGGTTGATGTAGCCACCGAATGTTGTTTCTTGCTGAACCAACTAATCAGTTTATGTCCTAAAAACTGACAGGTTCCACTTGAGGTCTTTCTGTCGATTCTGTAGCCTCCAAAATCTGAATCAGAGAATCCATTCAGTGTGATTCCATCAGTTTTGGGATGCCAGATACCAGAGACTCTGTACTCTTGAGGTATCAGACAACTCTCTTTGCCGCTTCCATGTGAGACTTCTTTGGATTCGCCTCGAACCTTGCACATACTCCCACGACATAAGATATGTCTGGTCGGCTGGCTGTTAGATATAGTAAGGATCCAATTATTCCTTTATAAGCTATAGGGTTGACAGGTTCTCCTTCTTCATCGAGAGTGATCTGAGAACCAGTACTCATAGGGATCCTTAGTGATTTTGTCTTCTCTGGACAAAACTTGTTGATCAGGTCTTGAGTATACTTCTTCTGATTTATGAATATTCCTTCGCCAGACTGATCAACTTGCAAACCAAGAAAGTATGTCATCTTGCCCATCATGCTCATCTGAAACTTGTTCTGCATTAGCTGGGAAAACTTCTCACATAACTTGATATTTTTGCTTCCGAAGATAATGTCGTCTACATAGATCTGAACAAGTTGCATGTCCTCTCCATCCTTTATCTTGAAAAGTCTTCGATCTATAGCACCTTTCTCAAATCCACTTTTGAGCAGAAACTGTGAGAGAGTTTCATACCATGCTCGAGGTGCTTGTTTTAATCCATATAAAGCTTTTCGTAGCTTGTAGACTTGATTTCCTTGCTCGAGACCTGGGGGTTGTTCGACGTAGACCTCCTCTTTTAATTTACCAATGAGGAAGGCACTCTTCACATCCATCTGAAGAACTGTGAAGTTATGATAAGCTGCGTAAACTAGGAATAGTCAAATTGCTTCCAGTCTGGCTACTGGGGCAAACGTCTACTCGATATCTATCCCTTCACATTGAGCGTAGCCTTTCGCAACCAGTTTTGCCTTATTTCGAACAATGGTACCTGTCTCATCTCTATTATTCTTAAAGGCCCACTTGGTACCAATTACGGACTGATGTGTAGGTCGATCCACAAGATACCACACATTGTTGCGAGCAAACTCATTTAGTTCCTCTTGCATCGCATTTATCCAGTCAGTAGATTGAAGAGCTTCTGTGATCTTCACTAGTTCGGTCTGAGATAAGAAATAAGACATCAATGTTGTCCCCTGTCTGGTTCGAACAGGATTTCCAATATCATCAAGGATGGCTTCCTTGGGATGATCTCTTAACCAGCTTGGCTTCTTAACTGGTAAAGCTCCAGCACGGGCAGCTGGATCTTCAGAAACTGTAGGATGTTCCTTTTGAGATGGTTCAACATCAGACTCAGGATCAGTTTCTTCCTGTTCTTCAGAAGTTCCCACTTCCTTGGGACCAGCTTGCTCTTCTTCCAGAATAACATTATGTGCTTCAGGGGGCTTCTTTTCACCTGAATCTTCTATATATGTGTTCCTTAAGGCCTCAGCGATGACATTTACATCATCGGCCCATCATAGATCTAACTAGAGTCTCAGAGATATCACTCATAGATCTAATCGGAGGAACCTTCTGATTATGATCAAGATCACTTTTAGGTTCCTCATTGACATCATTGATCTCATGATTTCCCAGACTCAATTCTTGGAATGTCCTACGCACTAGAGTAGCTTCATCAAAAACAACATGACATGTTATCTCCACGAGCTGAGTTGTCTTGTTGAATACCCTATTTCCCTTGTATGAAGGGTGTCCATATCCAAGGAACACTCCGTCATCAGCCTTAGGGCTGAAGGTATTCAACTTAAACTTCCCATTATTGTGAATATAACATGGAGAACCGAAAGCACGAAGATGAGCTATAGAAGGCTTACGGCCATTGTAGATCTCGTAGGGAGTCTTGTGAAGCCGTGTGTTGAATGCACTTCTGTTTTGTGTGTAACAGGCTGTCATCAAGGCTTCTCCCCAGAATCCTTTTCCAATGTCAGTTTCAGTCATCATGGTTCTCACTGCTTCTTTGAGAGTCTTGTTCCTTTGCTCTGCAAGACCATTCTTCTGAGGAGTTCTTGGCGCAGACTTCTCATGAAAAATTCCTATCTCAGTGCAGAAGTCCATCAGAGGTTCATTGCAGAATTAAGTTCCATTGTCCGATCTTATCCTCTTCACTTTTAATCTTTTTTCATTCTGAAGCCGGTTGATCAGTTCTGGTAGATGAATTTTGACCTCATCCTTGGATTTGAGCAGCACCACCCATGTATATCTTGAGTAGTCATCAACGACTACTAATGTATATCTTCGTTTTCCAATTGTGGGTGGAGTGACTGGACCAAACAAATCTATGTATAGCAGCTCAAAGATCCTTTCTGTGCTCGCTGTAACTGGCCTGATTTTGAAGGAGGCTTTTGTCTGTTTCCCCAGCTGGCAGGCTTTGCATACTCCTTCTTTCTGGAACTTCTTCTATGGCAGTCCTTCAACTAGTTTATGCTTTGCCAGATGTAGGATCGAGTTGAAGTTCAGATGACTTAGACTCTTGTGCTACAACCAGTTCAAAGCTTTTGAGGAATTGATTGCTATGAGGCATGTCCCTCTTACTCCACTGGACCAATCTACATTATATAGGCCTCCTCTTCTAATTCCTCTGATTATAATCTTGTGTGACTCTTTGTCCATTATTTGACATTCCGATTTCTCAAATATGACAATGTAGCCACTTTCACTCAGATGACTTATACTGAGAAGATTGTGCTTCAGATTAGTGACCAAGGATACGTTCTGAATGATTATTCCATTGTGCTCCACGTATCCTTTTCCAATTACTTGACCCGTGGCCTTGTTTCCGAAGTTGAGTAATGCACCTTCGTACCTTTCCAAGTCCTTGATCAATCCTTTATCTCCTGTCATGTGAGACGAGCAGCCGCTGTCCAATATCTAGGTTTTTTACTTCTTTAGCGGACTCGCACCCTGCAACACAAAAGAAATTATTTAGGTCCCCGTATCTTTTTGGGTCCTGCAAGGTTAGTTCTGTGGATCTAACCTTTTGGTTTCCACACTTGTTTCTTTCTCACAGTGTGTGAAACTAAGTTACTCTTCTGATTATGAATAGTCTTTCTCCTAAAAAGGTGTGTGTTGTGTGAATGCATGCTATTTAGGGATGTGATCTGTGAGTTTTCTCTGAAGTGACTATTTTGGAAAGAATTTTGAAAATCCTTTCTCAGGTGTGTAGCCATCATGGTCTTTTGAGTATAAAATTGTCTAGACTCTGGCCTCGAATAGATTTTCCCCCTATTCAGTCTATCATATCTTCTCAGATTAGTTTATTGTCGAAATGACTTCCTTGCAACATATGTATGTTGCTTAGTCGTTCTTGTTGGTAAGATTGGATTCCTTGCATAGGAACCATTTTGCTTATCCTGTTTTGAGGGAAGGTCAGTTTTCCTCTCAACAGTTTGCTTGTCCAGTTTTCTAACTGTATTAGCATTTTGTTGAGATGCCAGTTCAGTTTTTGACCGAGATTTGGTCTTGCCATTCTGATTAACTGGCTTCTTGGAAATTTCTTTTCCCTTTTCCAACAAAAGACCTGAACTGAGTCTTTCTTTGACAAAGCCTAAATGAGTATCCTTTGTTCCTAAGGTGGGATTATGATTGTTTGAAACTTTCTCTTAGTGGTATTCCCTAAATCGAAGTCCGAATTTAACGGAAGGAGATCTTTGAACACTTAGAATCTCACTCAAGGTTCTCGAGCTTCGTTTAATGGAACAGTTACATTCAGTATGCTCAAGTTTCTTTAAAGGGTCACGTTCTTCGGACACATTTTGAAAATCTTTAAACAATTTAACGTGTTCTTCTCTTATATAATTTAATTCTTCACTAAGTGACCTAGTTCTTGCTACTTCATTGGTCAAAACTGAAATTTCTGATTTCAGTGAGACATTTTCACTAATTAGTGTGTCCTTAATTTCATAAAATTTTTGAATTTCTTTAATAATTTTCTCAAGTGAGATATCCTCTGTACTTGAGTGACATGCTTCAGAATATGCATCAAAACGTAAGGATACACTAGGTGAGGGCAGATTGGTTGTTACTAAGATTTTGCGGCTTGAGGCGCTTTCTTCTTCGTCTGTAACATCTCCATCTATGGCTGCCATGAAAGTAAGAAATGCTTCCTCATCCTTCTCGTCTTCAGACGTGTAGTAGCCATCGTCATGGTCAGATACGTCTGGAAATTTAGTTCTAATGAGCATCGCTTGGGCGACAGCTTTGGATGCTCTCCTCTTGAACAAATTCTTTAATCTATCTCTCTCCTCCTGAGAGACGTGAGGGCATTCATACTTCAAGTGATCGGGAGAGTTGCACTCGTAGCATGTTCATGGTTCTCTCTTGATGAACCTTTGCTCACTGGATTGAGCTTCCTTCTCTTTGCCTTTTGTCTTCTCAAGAAGTGCAGTCAAGTTCCTCAATTTTTCCTCCAGTTTGGCAACTGACAGTTCAGTTTCTATCTTCTGAACTGTGTTAGAGGCGTCCTTCGCCGGTGACTGATAAGCAGTTTTTTCAAAGTAAACTGGCCTTTTTGAATGCCTTTGAAAATCCCTCTTCACAAAGAAGGCTGCATCACCATCAGCTTTTGAATTTGAAGTTCAGGCAGCTTCATTTTTGTTCACCATATGGATGTCCCATTCATGGGCTTGAAGTTCGGCGAACAGTTGTTTGGTGGTCATTTTGGAGAGATCCATGGTCTTCAAACTGGTGATTTTAACAAACCAATCCTCCTTTGGCAGTCTCGACAATATTTTGGCATTCATATCTGCCACCTTTTCTTCTCTTCCAAGACTTTTCATCTCGCTGACGAAGGTGTTGAACCTTTCCTCCATCGACTTGATTGACTCACCAGGTAGCTTCTGGAAAGATTCATATTTTTCCACGATAACCTGCTTCTTGTTGCGCTTCATTGCTTCTGTCTCCTTTGTGAGGTCGTTGATCCAATCCCAAAGTGCCTTGGCCGTGTCATGCTCCACGGCTGCATCCAATAGAGAATCTGGGAGGGATTGTATAATCAATTCCTGCGCAATGTGATCGACCTGGTGGCTTTTCCTTTCCTCATGTGTCTAGTCCTCCATCGGTTTATCTATCATTTCAATGCCGCCTGGAGCATCTCCTGTTGCGTGGATGACTTTTGACATCTGGATTTGTAGAGGTCCCTTCGTTAGAACCACATCCATCTCTGGATGTTGAGCTCTCAACTGAATGAGACATCTCTTCTTCCAAGCTTCAAGCTTCAAACTTCTCTAGATTGTACTTGGGAAGACTTAAGTAGTGCATCATATCTGCTCGCTAATCACACTTAAACAACCAGTTAGAGTATAAGGAAGCACGGATCCGGTCTTAAGCGACTCAAAACAGGACAGTCTAGAAAGACCGACCTGCTCTGATACCACTAGTTGGTCCCAGATTAGAGGGCGTATAACGTGCAGCGAAAATATAAAAATGGACAACTTGCACTCTAACTTAACAATTTAGCTAACAATCGACACTGTTTTATATAACAGTTTTAGTAGTTCTATTCACGTTAGCCAGTAGTTTGTTCTAACAGTTTTGCCGTTGCAGACAGTAAACAGTTTATGCAGTTTAAGCTATACTAGAAAACTGTAAAATGCATAAATGAAGAAAACTGTAAATGACACAGGATATTTTATAGTGGTTCGGAGCCTTAACTCCTACGTCCTCTCTCCGGATATCAGATCCGATAATTCAATAAGTAATGAAAATACACTCGTCACGATCTATAGCCAATTGTTGTAGAGACCTCCATCCACATCACAAAGGATCACTCGCCCAGGTAGCTGTACTTCACTCCTTCTTTAGTCCGTTGAAGGCTCTGTGTCTTCTCTGTCGACTGGCTCGAAGTTGGACTGAGGACAAACCTCCCTTTTCCTCCTTCGGTAGGTTGGCTGGTTGAGTTCTTCCCAGAACTTTCGCAGGTTGTCAGTTGCCCATGATAACCTACTCTTCCTTTGCAAGATCAGGCTGTTATGTTCTTATTCGTAGATAAGAACACCAAAGTAGTAGATTAAGTCGGCTGACTCAATCCTCGTGTACCCAGGGTAACACGGTGAATCTCCAAAGATTCTATAAGCAGTGAATGCTTCGTGTTCAATAAATGAACCACGATGTTAATGTCTTCTCTCTTGAAAGTGTTTAATGCCTTGAGCTTTAACTTCTGTGGAGAGGCTGGTGTGTCGGAGATTTAAATGTGCGAGATTGCTCAGAGGTTGGGCACAAGATTTTTGCAAAGGTTTTTCTGTCTCTGTAGTTCCTACTATTTATAGGTGAAGACCTAGAAAATAGCCGGTAGAGACATAGAGAAGAATGCCCAATCATCGTCCATTCTTCTCTGTACACGGTCGCTTTCTCCTCTGATATCTCTGCTGCATCGACCTACTTTTCAAAGCAGCTTGTACTTGATGTGTCAGACGTTTGCACAACATTGTACACCAGTCGCAACTGAGTATTTTCTATCTTTTCTTTTTTTGACTTCCTCAACGGTCTTCTGCGACTGCTCGACACTAGCCTCGTACGCATTCTTGGACGCAAAAATGTCTTGACTTGAAAACTGTGAGCGCCTCTCAACAGTTTTTCTTTGAGTGTTCAAACATTGGCAGGAAACAAACTGTCTGCGCAGTTTTTGTGACTTTGATCAGCTCTTTTTGTCTTCGCCTTGATTGCTTGACAACTATCTCGTCAGAATGATGTCTTCTTCAAAACTGTTCCACAATTTTGATGATGTCCTTCTTTGTAGACTATTACAACTCGATTATCCTATACTCTAGAGCCTAGACTTAGGTATATAGTCTTGACACATCAAAACATCAAATTAAGGGTGGGATTACAAAAGTAATACGTAACAATTGTCTTTATCCCGAGTTTAACACTGAAACAAAAAAAATATGCAAGGAAAAATGTTTCTAGTCCTAAGAGACTCAGAAGCAGCTAGTCTGTAAAGACCAACCGCTCTGATACCACTTGTTGGCCCCTGATCAGAGTATCTATAGTTGCAGCAGAATGTTTAATAAAGTCTTGCACTTATCCTACTAAGATCACGAGTTAGCAAGTGTTTATCAAATGTATTTAAGCTCGAGTATTTGTTAGGATTATTTCAAGTTATTCTTCAACACTCGATGTGTCGAGTTTCAAAACAAACAATACGTAACAAAATTAAAGTAGTAAATGAACACGGGATTTATAATGGTTCGAACAACTATTCTATATCCACTCTGCAGTCCTCCAGACTGAAAATTCACTATGATTGGTATATTATGTTGTCTGCTCTTATCCTCTTATCTCGTCAATAGGGAGATCATATGGTGTGTAGTAGATCACAGAAGATCGTATGGATCGTTTGACCTAGCGAGATATAAATGGTTATCACAGCTGAGACAGTTCCACGACAAACTATCAGTTTAGGCTACAACATACGCAGTAATAAGCATCTTACCTTCGATGGCTTTGTATGTTGGTGTGGGGCATGCATTGATAGGGACCTAAGTTGAGATCGATTTTTTCATCAGACATTAAAAGAATCTAGATCTTTTTGGTAGGATGAGATCCTAAACCTTAATGAAGGTACAAAAGTATACACTGGTTGTATATCACTTTGAGTTACAGTGAAAGGCTCTAGTTGAGCTTGTATATCTGTATCTTGGGTGATAGCAGTTTGTGTATGACTGTCTGGTACTGGAACTAGGTAACCACATCCAGTATAGGATGGTGACATTCCCTGAGCAGCTCAAAAGGCTCGTTATGCTAAAGTCCTCCAAGCTGATTAATTTCAAGCATAAGTGAAAATGTTTGAGTGCATTGACCCAGGAATATAAGATGTTAATTAATTAAATTGCTTGTCAGAGCCTAAATTAATTAACAAATGTCTGTAACCTTAAATGTGGGGATATACCGAGCCCATGCAACCCGTACCTCAAAACGTGGTAGCAAATAGGTAGAATAATATAGATTCTCTAGTTGAATGAATCAATATTAATTAATTATTTATACTTTGGGTTGAATATGAGAATTAATTAATTGATAGGCCTTATTTGCTATTTTCATTCTGGTCCCTTGTCTGGACCATGAAACTCGGGTCCAATAGAAGTCCAAAATTTCCTATAAATACGCTTCAGTTTCTCAGATCTCAACACACAACATCATAAGTTGCAACACATCAAACCATGATTTGTGAGATGTGTGTGATCGACTAAGATCTGAAAATGAGGAGGAAATTCTTCTTCTCAACCGGGCAAGGAATCCGAAGGGAATCTTCACCACACATTCGGTTTGGAGTTGGGATACAGATCAGAAGATCAGATCAGGAGGATAATGTTCTTTCTTCTCTTTCTCTCTTGTTTTCAGAATTAATTGAATTAATTTCATATATTTAATTCCTCAATCTGTTAGGAATAAATCTTGGTGTGCGAGAAAAGGATCGAGGATCAAATCTATGCGCACTACATTCTTCAGGTTTCTACAATACAGGTATTCCGTAAAATCCTCTTATGCATAATCAATAAGAGCATGCTAGGATTAATCATAGGCATAGTAATTTATTTTTGATATTCCAATTAATGATCTAGGCTAATGGATTAAATGATTCAATTTACAAATCCCTTTAATTGGTATCAGAGCAAGGTTAATTAATTGGCTCTACCGAAAAAATAATATTGTGTATGATTATGCATGATAATTATTATTGAATGATATGCATGAATGGTTTTCGGATTGTATGTATTTTTTTTGTTCCGCGTGGTTCTCGAGTTAATCCGCCCTTTTATAAGGATTCGTTTTTCACCCACGAGATAAATTTGTGGTTAGATTTAAATTTCAAATTATATTAGGATGCTATTCCATGTAAATTTCAATCTTTCAAATTAAATCTGTAAAACAAAGAACGAAGAACACGAAGAACAAATGAAGAACATGAAGAACGAAGGGACGCACAACGACGCATGATAGTGCTGGCACGGCAGCAGGGGCACGGTATAGACAGGGGCACAGCAGGCCACGATGGAGGCACAGCCACTGCAAAACCCTAGGGTTTGCAGCGTGCATATGCGCGCACAGGGCAGCAGCCGGCTGAGGCAGGGTGTGATGCACCGGGAAGGCGACGCAGGGCAATGGACAAGGGGCCGGGATGGCGATGTGCAGCAGACAGGGCGCGAGAGTCGTGCGCGAGCATAACGAAACCCTAAGGTTTCGCATGCACGCACGACATTTTGTGCGGCCTCGCGCGCACACGCCGGCGTCTCCTCCACCTCCCTCGGACGACACCAGTGGTGGTGGTGTGGCTTGCAGCTCACGGTGACAGAAGCAGCGGCAGACGGCGGTCGGTGGAGGCTCGTGCAGCTACGGTTGGGCGAGCTTTAGGGTTTGCGGGTTGCGGTTGGCACGCACGTCTTCATCGTGCATCAGTGCACTCTCCGGCTCGCTAGGGCGGCCGACGATGGAGAAGAAGGTGGCTGGCAGTTTGGGCTATGGCCATGGTGGCGGCAGGCATGAACGGCAATGGCCGGGGGTGCGGAATCGCGGGCTGCAGCCGCGCGACATGCATGCGCGGCTATTGCACAATTTCGGTAGACCCCGCAGCGGCGGTGGGTTGCCAGCGATGGTGGCCCATCGGGCCAAGGTTCTCGCGGGTTATCGGGCTTGCAATGTGTGCACGAGCCCGTGATTTGTTAACAGGTCCAGTTGTCCAATTTTTTATGGATCAAATCTTGGAGGCCCAATTTTCAGAAAATAAAATCAGATCACAGTTCAAGTATTGGGAGCCCGGTCGAAGATGTGTAATAATTCCAATTTATAATAGATAGAATTATTTCTTAATTTGTATCATGAGGCCACGAGGACATTTTTAATTTGCTTTATTATTTTTCTTCGCATGATATATGTGTTTATTAATTGCGCAGCATCCAAGCATATTGTAGATAATAGGAGCACGTTTAAATGTTTTTATTTACATCTTTAAAGCATGCTATGTGATTTATTTTATGTAATTAATTATAACTATAAATTCGGGGTTCATGCCTTGCATGATACATTTTTAGCAATGTTATAATTATGGCTACATAAAATAATTTGTGTAATTGAACCTAATGAAAATAAAATTACTAAGCTTATTATTTAATAAGACCTCCACAAAGCGATCCTTTATTGGAAGTGGGTAATTTATTAGGTAAACGTCTACATGTGTAGCTTACTTAATTAATTAGTCACAAGTTCTAATAGATAGGATTTCTTAAAACAAACATTTGGTTCGTGTGAGAAGTGGGAGCGCATGCGTAAACGTCTACATGTGTAGCTTGTGTCTGGAGTTTTCATAAGTTCTCTAGAGATCAAGTGTGTTCTAGTAGATCCTTATATGGGAGGGTTGGCTTTGGTGGTATGCTAGCTTAGATATTGTCCAGAGTATAACTCATTTGTGATTTCCCTGCTCAGTAGGATAATATGATCTTAAGTTAGTCTCCAATTATTAATTCCATTTGACTAAGGAACCCTGACATGGATTGGAATTAAGGGACTGGAATTGAAAGATGCAGTTTGGTTAAGTGTTTTGTTGTAAACGTCCACATGTGTGGCTTGCAATAGTAATACTTTAGGCAAATTGGAGGAAACATTAATATTGTTTTATCATAAGGTTTCAATATCTAATTGTTTCAATTGTTTGCGACTATGTTTTAATTTCTACTTTTAATTTATTGTTTTTAGACATGTCTTTACCAAATGTGTTCAATATCTTAGCACAAAACCAGTTAACCGGTCCTAACATTCAAGAATGGAAACGCAACTTGGATTACATCATTGTTGCAGAGGAACATAAGTTTTTCCTTGATAAGCCTCGTCCGGTAGCTCCCACTAATGCTCCCACTAATTCATATGGTAATGCATGTGACATTATGGACAACCTCACAGCAACCTATGGTGAGTCAGACCTAGCTGTCAGATTTAATCTCATGAGGGAAATTGTGGGAAAGAAGATTCCTGATGGTAGCTCGGTCAGAGAGAACGTGTTTGGCATGACTCATCTCATAGATGAACACACGCTGCACGGAGGTTGTATCGATGCGGAAGCACAGGGTGATATCATTCTCAACTATCTGCCAAAGTCTTTTGAGAACTTTTTACTTAATGCTGTCATGAACAAGAAAGAGTATACTCTTAATGAGTTGCTCAATGACTTGATGGCATCGGAGTCAGTGATGCTTCAAGAAAAGGTTGCTTTGGCTACTTCTGGAAATCGTCTTGTTGCGCTGGTTGGCAAGAGGCACAAAGGAATGTTTAAGAAGAAATCCAAAGGTACAACTTCTGTGAAGAAGTCAAAAATGACACCGGGCGTGCCTGACAAGTGTTTCAGATGTGGCAAGGCTGGTCACTGGAAGAAACATTGTCAAGTCAAAAAGACTGGACAAGGTGCGTCATGTGCATTTATAACGGAAACATGTTTAGCATCGGTTTCTACCTATTCTTGGGTAGTGGATACTGGACCTACTAATCATGTTTGTTATACTTTGCAGGGGTTCAGGCCGACAAGGCAGCTGATGCATGACGAGATTACCATCTCAAAGGGCAGCGAAGAGCGAGTCTTAGCAGTAGCCATTGGAGATTTTACTTGATGCATTGAAAATAATGTTTTGATTTTGAGAGATGTTTTATAAGTGCTGGTTTTTTTGCAGAACTTAATTTCAGTTTCCAATTTATTTAATGATGGATTTTCAGTTATTTATGATAGTGGAGTTTCTATCATTGGGAATAACGGTGTTATCTGTCATGGTAAACTGATTGACTCTCTCTATATCATTGATTGTATGCATTAATCTTCCGTGATTGTTGCAAACTCATCCAATAATAATAATCATTTAAAGAGAAAGTTTTCTTCTGATGAGGATCAAACATATCTCTGGCACTTGAGACTAGGTCACATCAATCTAAAGAGGATTAAAAGACTAGCATGTGATGGGCTCTTGGAATCTTTCCAATTGGCACCACATCATGTCTGTGAATCCAATATAGAAGGAAAGATGACGACCAGACCTTTTAAGATAAGTCAGTCTCGAGCTGAGTATGTGTCGGAATTGATCCATTTTGACTTATGTGGACCGATGTCCACGCAAGCTCGTGGAGGTTATGAGTACTTCGTCACATTCATTGACGATTACTCAAGATTTGGATATGTCTATTTGTTTTGCTACAAGTCTGAATGCTTTGAGAAATTCAAAGAGTTTAGGACTGAGGTAGAAAATAAACTAGACAAAACTATCAAAACACTACGATCAAATCGTGGTGAAGAGTACCTCAACAACGAGTTCTTGTTGTACCTGTCCGACAATGGGATTACATCCCAGTGGACTGCACCAGGAACCCCTCTACAAAATGGTGTAGCGAAAATAAAAAAATAAGACTCTTTTGGAAATGGTCAGGTCCATGATGAGTTATGCAAGCTTGCTAATTTTGTTTTCGGGATATGCCTTGGAGACAGCGGCTTATTAGCTTAACCTTGTACCTTCTAAATCTGTTCCTAAAATGCCTCTGGAACTCTGGTATGGGCGAAAGCCAAGTTTAACCAGAATGAGGGTTTGGGGTTGTCCAGCATATGTGCTGACAAAGGAACCTGATAAGTTAGAAAGTAGGGGTAAGCTGATGTTGTTTATAGGATATCCCAGGCAAACGAAAGGTGGTTACTTTTATTGTCCTGAGATTTAGAAAGTGGTTGTCAGTACTAACGCAATATTCTTGGAGGAGGAATATGTAAGAAACCACAGATCCAAGAGTGAAATTATCCTCCACGAGCTTGGAGATAATGAAGCGATTCCATCAGGAAAGCCCAGTGTGATGGTAAATCCACCTTTAATAGGTGAGGGAATACCAACACTGCCATCAATGCAAGGTATGGGACCAATGAGTACTGTGCATACTACTGACACGACTCAGATACCTCGTCGCAGTGGGAGGGTTGTCCACCAACCGTAAAGGTACATGTTCGTGGGAGAGTCTTCTGACTTGATCCCGAAAAGCGGTGTAGATGATATCGACCCCTAGACGGACGATGAGGCAGTATCTATTAAAGATGCGAACAAATGGTTGATCTCCATGGATTCGGAGATAGAATCCATAACGGTTATGGATATATACCAGAAAACTAATTTTCCAGATGACTATCGAGTCATAGGGTGCAAATAGGTATACAATAGAAAGAAAGGAGCGAATGGTGAAATTACAGCTTTCAAAGCAAGGTTGGTGGCGAAGGGTTATAGTAAGAAAGATGGTGTAGACTATGACGAGACCTTCTCACCGGTAGCCATGCTTAAGTCCATTTGAACACTCCTAGCCATAGTAGCACATATGGACCTAGAGATTTGGCAGATGGATGTCAAAACCGCGATTCTAAATGGGTACCTTGAAGAAGGTTGGGACATCTATATGCAACAGCCAGAAGGTTATGTGCAGAAGGGCGAAGAACATTTGGTATGGAAGCTCAAGAAGTCGCTGTATGGACTTAAGCAAGCTTCACGGTCATGGAATCTACGTTTGATGAAGTGATTAAATCCTATGGATTTTCACAGTGTTCAAATGTGAGTTGCCTGTACCGTCAATGTGCTAGCGGAAGCGTGGTGTTCCTTGTACTTTATGTAGATGATATTCTCCTAATTGGCAATAATACGGAAATATTGTGGGCATAAAGGGGTGGTTAGCCGAATAGTTTCATATGAAGGACCTTGGGGAGGCTGGATACATCCTAGAGTATTGCAGGAGTGCAATTAAAGAATAATGGCCTTGTCTCAAGTGTCATATGTGGATACTGTGATTGCCCGTTTCAGCAAGCAAACTGCCAAGAAAGGTTTGTTACCCTTCAGACATGGCATACATCTTTCCAAGGATCAGTGGTCTAGTGAAATAAAAGGAGAAAGATGAGATGAGCAACGTGCTGTATGCATCAGCCGTGGGGAGTCTCATTTATGCAACGCTATGTACGAGGCTAGATATCTGCTTTGCTGTAGGCATGGTAGCAAGATATCAGTATAATCCTGGACAGGCGCATTGGACCGCGGTAAAGCACATACTCAAATACTTGAAATGGACTAGAGATTATTGTCTTTTCTATCAGTTTGAGGAATTGTGCCCTGTGGGTTATACGGATTTGGATTTCCAGGCAGACCGAGATAAAAAGAAGTCCACCTCTGTCTATGTGTTTACATTGGGAGATGGGGCCATATCATGGAGGAGTGCAAAGTAGAAGTGCATTGCTGACTCCACCATGGAAGCAAAATATGTGGCAGCTTCGAAAGAAGCAGTATGGTTTCAAAACTTCCTTCTGGAGTTGGACGTGATTCCTAAGCTACCCAAGACTATCACGGTGTATTGTGATAATTTGGGAGTTGTGGCTAATTCAAAGGAACCACGAACTCACAGAGCAAAAAAATACATTGAGAGGAAGTACCATATTATACGAGAGATCATAGCGACGGGTGATGTGCTGGTAGAGAAGATTGATATAAAGAATAATCTAGCAGATCCATTCACAAAAAGCTTTGCCTCAAATGGTCTACGAGATGCATGTACGTAACCTTGGGCTGAGGGCAAAGCCAGCCATGTAGAATGATTGATGTAATAGCTAGATTAGTTTAGATGTTTTATACTCTGGGAAGCACCTGTATAATGATTTGAGTTTAAGTTGGAGATTGATGGATTTATATACTGAAAGAATTATGATTGTTATATTATGTACAAGGTCGATTGGTTAATATACTGGGAATTATAAATGTTGTATATTCATCTCCTGTCTAAATTAACAAACATGTGTTGCAAACACTCTTATCCTCTTATCTCGTCAATAGGGAGATCATACGGTGTGTAGTAGATCACGGAAGATCGTATGGATCATTTGACCTAGCGAGATATAAATGGTTATCACAGTTGAGATAGTTCCACGATAAATTGTCGGTGTAGGCTGCATCGTACGTAGTTAAAAGCATCTTATCTTGAATGGCTTGGTATAATGGTGTGGGGCACACATTGATAAGGACCTAAGTTGAGATCGATTTTTTATCTGACTTTAAAAGAATCTGGAACTTTATGGCTTGATGAGATCCTAAACCTAAATGAAGGTACAAAAGTATACACAGTTTGTGTATCACTTTGAGTTACAGTGAAAGGCTCTAGTTGAACTTGTATATTTGTATCTTGGGTGATCGCAGTTTGTGTATGACTGTCTGGTACTGGAACTAGGTAACCACATCTAGAATAGGATGGTGACATTCCCTGAGCAGCTCAAACGGTTCGTTATGCAAAAGTCCTGCAAGCTGATTAAGTTCAAGCATAAGTGGAAAGGTTTGAGTGCATTGACTAAGGAATATAAGATGTTAATTAATTAAATGGCTTGTCAGAGCCTAAATTAATTAACAAATGTTTGTAACCTTAAATGTGGGGATATACCGAGCCCATGCAACTCGTACCTCAAAATGTGGTAGCAAATAGGTAGGACAGTATTGACTCTTTGGTGGAATGAATCAATATTAATTAATTAATTATATTATGGGATAGATATGAGAATTAATTAATTGATAAGCCTTATTTGCTATTTGCATTCTGGTCCCTGGTCTGGCCCGTGAAAACTCAGGCCCAATAGAAGTCCAGAATTAATTGATTTAATTTCATAGATTTAATTCATTAATCTGGTAGGAATAAATCTAGGTGAGCAGGAAAATGATCGAGGATCAAATCTCTGCGCACTACGTTCATCAGGTTTGTTCAATCCAGGTATTCCATAAAACTCTCTTATGCATAATCAATAGTAGCATGGTAGGATTAATCATAGGCATAGTAATTTATTTTTTATATTTCAATTAATGATCTCGGCTAATGGATAAAGTGATTCAATTCACAAATCCCTTCACTGGATCCTTTTGTTTCACGACTTCGTTTGTATGTTGATTGTTGTCATATGTTTGTTGGTAGTTAGTCATCTTTTGGTATCTTAGCAGTCCTGCTGAGATTCAGCAAAGTGCTTGCTTCACTCCTTCAACATTCTTTTGAGTGCTTCTAACATTCTTCAAGTGTTTGTTAGCCTTTCAATGTTTGATAGCGTCTTCATCAATCTTCTTATATGATGACTTCTTCAACATTCTTCCACCCTTTATTCTAGTTCTATTACAACTCGAATAAGTGTATCCTATACAGGACTTTTACAATTTGACACGATTCTAAGTTGCTAGAAACTGGACTGATTGAGCTTTGATGCACCAAAACCAAAATACATACAATTGAGATCAAGAGGTTATAATATTTCTAGCAATATTCCTAACACATGTAATCCAAGATATGAGTTCAACTCTAGGATCTTTTTTTAATTTTTTTTTAAAATCCTTTTTTGACTTCTTGTCTAGTTTTAAATCAAAATTCCCTTTTATGTGAGAACTATGCTACAGTACATAGGTTTATTTCTCAATATCATACCCTATGGGATCAACACTTTTATATTGGTCGTTACATTATTAGTTATTGGAAAATTGCAAATTTTAATACTGATCAAGGCCAAATAGTTAAACAACAGAAGAGTACCAATCAAGTTGCACCAGCTAGTGATGGGTTTTGTATACTGAAAGCGTTTATTATAATGAGTACACAACTGTTTATTTCTCCTATCTGTTAACAATCTTACATGTATGAACAACGGTATCCTCTTGTCTCACTGATAGGGACGATCATACGGCGTGCTGTAGATCGCAGAAGATAGTATGATCACTTGACCTAGTGAGACATAAACCTGATCACAGCCGAGACATCGTATGAGGATACGTCTGTCTGGATGGCTGCGACATTGTCGGAATATGTAATCTGTCTTGGTTACTTGACGTGCTGGTACTCAAAGGTGGTGTATTGATGGACCGCAGTGAGATATATTCGTCTGTCTGACATCAGCGAATACGAGCTCTCGATATTGATTGAGTACAAACCCTAACGAAGGTTCATGGGTTTGTACGGGTTGTATGTTGCTTTGACTTGCCATGGTGGAGAGCCTAAGTAACGTGCTCGTATATCCGCATCTTGGGTAACAACAATTTGTGTAGTACAGCCTGAGACTGGGTTTAGGTAACCATATCCGAGTAATAGGATGGGGACCTTCCCTGAGGAGCTCAATAACATTCATCGTGCCAAAGTCCTGCAGGCTGATTAAGTTCAGGCACGAGTGATAAGGATTGAGTGGTACTACTCAGGAATAATAAGATATTAATTAATTGTAGTTAGAGCTTGTCATGGGCTCTTATTAATTAATGGATGTCCAGTAACCTTAAATATGGGGATTCTCAATTAATGCAGCCTGTTCTGACAACGTGGTAATAAAGGGGTAGGTCAGTATTAATTCTGTGGTGAAAAAGAATTAATATTAATTAATTAATTGTGTCCTGGGTTGTGGACATGAGAATTAATTAATTTATAGGCCCACTTTATTATTTGCATTAGGTCCCAGGTCTGGCTCAAATAAATATGCTGAATTGAGCCCAGGAGCCCATTAGGGTTTACAACCCTAGGTCTATTGATGCGGCTAAAAGTTCAATCAAATTAAATCTCTAACTACACAAGAATAATATTTGTCAAATCCAGGTCCTTCCCCGCTTCGCCCGCTAGAATATCGAGATACTATAGCAAAGTTCTATAGCTAGGCATGATACAATCGTTGAGTAGTTTCTAACAATCTAAGCATTCAATTTAAACCTATGCTAAAAATATATGACAAACATTGAAGTAAGCAAACAATCATCAATTGATCACTACTTTCCCCAAACGGTAAACCAAGACAATCAAATACTCAAATTAGGAAGATAGGATGTTGAGATGAGTTTAGATGCAATCAAATTAGGTTAATCATTGATGTAAACACATTTTTAATTCCTAGGAGATTGAGCAATCGACCCTACACTCGTTAACCCCTTGTCACGGCGAGCTAACGGATGATGATCTAAGACTTGCAAACCATCACGTTATTAAGCCCTAGACCACTCCAAATGGTTCGTCAATTATTGCCCTACGACCTAGCACCGCACATGGATTGGAACTAAAATCGTATGAATCTACACTATTCACGACGATTCCGCCCGCGTATTGGCTGCAGCGTTCACATCAACTACCTCCTAAGATGGCTCTTACCTACACCTAAGAGGTAAGGAACAAGTTCTAGTGCAATTCAAGCTCTCAAAAGAAAGTAAACAAACAATTCTCAAACCAAATGATCATGCATCCTTACTCAAATCAACATCCAAAATGAATTAGAACATCATACCTTTCAATTGTACAAATACAAAGTTGAATTCAATTACATCCATTACAATTTGAAAAGTAGAGATTGGAATCTTCCCCAATTGGATTTGTATGCCTTGATCTACCACCTTGATTCTTCACTTCTCTTCCAAGGATTGGTGAATTAAGCTCTAAGATACTCTAGAATTTGGATGAATCGTGATAGGAAAATGGAATCTAGGAGAAATTCTAACTAGATTTATGAAAAATGACAAAAAGCCCTTCAAATAACTGCCTTCTCCCCTTTTATAAACAAGCAAATAGGGCCTCGGATCGCCCGGTCGAAGTATGGCTCACCCGGTCGAAGTTAGAAACTGCCACAAATCAGGACAAAACCGCCCAGGCTCGGCCGGTCGAAGATGGCTCGGCCGAGCCTGCTGAACACCTTTTGAACCTTTGCTCGGCCGGTCCTGCCTCTGCTCGGCCGGTCGAGCCCTCTGAAAGCCCCGCTCGGCCGGTCCTGCACCTGCTCGGCCGGTCCTGCACCCGCTCCTAATTCCAAGGGAAGGGGAACGTGTAGATGTGGGTGCACATGTAAGAGGCACAGCACCAAAGACACGTTCTTTAGTGCAAGGTGTTGGGATATGTATACTGAAAAGCATAATTGATCAAGCATTTGTAT
>JAPKLW010000183.1:0-49863 GCA_026898455.1 Plectranthus barbatus
AGAGGATCCAAGTCCAAATTTATCCAATTGGTGAAGACATGAAATTGAAGTGTAGATCGAAGCCAAATCATCCAAAATTGGGGGAAAATTCTATTCAATTTCTACCTCGTAATGGATAAGCTTTACTTTTGTATTCAATTGAACAACTCACAAGATATGGGCAACTAGATTTCTTTACGATGTTGGATTAAATGATGTGGTGAATGATTTTGATCAATTGAGTGCTTGTTTACCTCTTCCTAGTTGATTAAGACATGCTAAATCTTGTTCTTCATTCTAGTAATGTAGATAAGAGTCAATTGCTTATTAATTTGACATTGAGATTGCAGTCAATACACGGATTGAAATATCACGAATAACATGGTCTTATATTTGTCTCGATCCTATCCCTGTGCGGAGGAAACATATAGGTTAAGTATCTAAAAACCATTAATCCTTTGCAATTCAATAATAATAATAATCATGAAATTTCATAGGCAATATTATTTCACTGAGAGAGCCAATAGTTGGAGTCTAGATCTGATACCAATTGAAGGGATTTTTAATTTGCAAACTGAATTGCATAATACGATTTTCCAAGGCACCGATTATTAGATATCTGAAATAAATTGTTATGCCTAAGAAAATAATCATAGCATGCTCCTATTAAAATTGAATACAAAAGATGGTTATGTGGAATACCTGGTTTATTAATAACACTGAAATGTTGCGTGAGGATTAGGCCTTTGAATCCTTCTTGTGCAATAAGATTCAATCGCAAAATAATCAGAATTAAATCTTTGATTCTATTAAATAATAAAATCAAAAATTAAGGAAGAAAGAAGAAAAGAAGATCCTCGAGATCTGATCTTTTGATTTGTATCCCTTGCTTGTATCCTAAAATCTGGTGAGAGTTCCCTTCGGATATTGCACTGATTGAGAAGTAAAATTTCCTTCACAATGTAAAATTTTATTTTCTTGAAATGCGATAAAAATGACGGTGCTATATACACTGTTAATAATTTTCTAAAGAAAGAGTTATATTATCAATGTAATAACATAAATGTAAATCATGAAATAAATAGGTGATAGTGCAATATGAGCGTTAGAGATTTTGTCCAAAGCGAGGTTGTTGGAGGGCAAGAGAGCAGCAGCAGAGGGTGTTTTTTGGCAAAACAAAGACGAGAGGTGAAGCTACAATTGATTAGAGCAGTTCTTTTGAAACTTCGAGCAACAACTTTTACCCATCTTATAATAAGATTTCATTATTCTGTTAATCAAATTCAACCCCTAGATATATTGTCGATAATAACTAATCGAATCATAGCAAGTTTTATTCAAAAGTAGGGCTATATATTAAATCCTCAAATGCAAAGTAATATAAATAAAGATTTATTTTTCATTATTTATATGTTATATTCAGGGTAATAAGGATAAAATTATAATATGAAAAAATAACTTTAATTTTTTTAATTACGAGTTTACAATGAGAAATTATGTCTTCATGTTTAAAATTATCCAATTACAATATGTTGAAGATAGCCTTAAAAGTCAAAGAGACAATTTATCTCACCATGATTAATGTTTACTTAAAATGCAAATTGAAATTGAAAACGATCCAACTATTAAGCTTGTAATAGATATCACCAATATTCAACTTCAAGTGATGGATCTCATGACGTGTTGCGTTGATTATCTATTAAGGACCAGAATTTTTTTTTAAGATTTTTGGATTATATGGAAAATGCACCAAGTTCAATTTATCTTTGGACCCATTCAATTTTGTCATTCAATCAATCAGATGGATGATCCTTTGCGTTACGTATCGATTTAGAATATGAAATGGGGAAGGTGTCAGGTTAGGCGTGCCTAATCATTTAGGTGAGTTTTATCCATTAACCCAAATCCAAACCCATTTAATATATTCTAATTGAGGATTAATAAACCCTATTTGGGTGGGTGAACTCATTTGGATAAGGATAAAACTCGCCTAAACCATTTAGGCGTGTCTAACGCAAATTTTTGCCTATGAAATTTCCATTTATATCATTCACTGACAATTTAAATCACAAAAAGAAAAAGAACTAATAGCATAGAAACTGCTACAACATATAAAGGTTACGAAAATATTTCTTTGTCCCGTTTAGAATAGTGGTGAAAACATATTGTTTGATAATAAGAGAGTAGGAGGAGCTTGCACTTCTTCGAGATATTAGAGCATGTGAGTTAAAATTAATTTATTAATATTAAAAAACACAAAAAATACTTCTTTGTCCCTCATCCAGGACGCAATAATGAAAATACAATATATATGATTAAGAGGTTATTAATTCGAAATTTTTGAAACATATCTGAGCTTGTAAGTATTAAATTAATATATTTTATTTAAAACAAATTATATCCATCCAAATCACAATAGCCGACTATATCATAATATATTGAACAAAGTTTCCGATTTTCACAGTTTCAATAGTCTAGATTTTTAATAAGACAAATCAAAATCTATGATGAGTACAATTTGTTGTTTTACTAGACCGGAATTTGGAGTTCAAGTTGCAGATCGACAACAAGATCTAATTTATATTCCTAGTGAACTTATGACGAGAGCTAGGACTAACAAGTTAAGAGATGGATTGTAATTACTGATTAGAGAATTTTGGTATCAAGAATTATTCAAGTAGGCTATAGGAGTCGAAGATCAAATTTGGTCAAGATAGATTTGTTAGGAATTTAGATGCAAATTCCTCATCTTTTTGTGTTTTGATGTGTCAAAAACTATATATAGAAACAACCAGTTTAGAATGTCTATAGATTTCCTCTAGTTTGTTTAAACTTGAAATGTCCTGCTAGGATATTTATTGAGTTGTAATGGAGATGATCAAGACAAACTCGTTCTGGAGCTAATCAACCAGTTTGAGATGCGCAAGGAGTTAGAAGAAACTGGTAATAAGTTTATGAGTTTGGAATTCTCATTTTCAGAGACACTGGCAGAAGTGACCATCTTGGAAAACATCAGTTTACAAGATATCCTAACCCGCGCATTGAGACAAAGAGAACAAGTCAGAAGAATGCTTTCAAGGCAAGACGTTTTGAAAGGAGATTCCTTTAAGTCTGAAGACCCTTGTGTTCAATCAGAGATTTATTTTTGCACTTTACTGCTTTATTTAGTTATTTGCAAAGATTTAAAACTCAATACTCTATAAGTGTTGAAGTATTACCAAATCCGACTAAACCTTAAACTCGCTAACAATCAGTTTTAAAAACCATAAACTGGTGAGTAATAACCAGTTTGTGAAGTACAAATTTACTTAAAATATTTTCGTTGTGTATTTGATTAATACTTTGATCACGGGACCAACAAGTGGTATCAGAGAAGGTGGTTCTTTGGACTATTTGTTCTTTAACTCACTTAGAACCATATCCATTTCCATGAACTTTTTCTATGTTTAGTGAGCAGCTTATATGTTAATGAAGATGAACAATATAAAGCTTCCACCATACTCAGCGGAGAAGTTCGTCATATGGAAGAAGAGGTCCACCATAGTGCTCAAGGGTATACATGCAGACATGGTTGAGTTCATCAAACGCGGACCTATAAAGATCTTAAAGGCCAACAATTGTCTCGGTGGGGATAATAGACCAGACATGGTCGAGAAGTCCTATGATGAGTGGACATAAGAAGAGAAAAGATGTGCCCAGTTGGATCACGAGCTGATCCTGTTAGCACTTCCTGAGGCGCTGGAAGAAGAAGTGATGCAGTTCAACATCGCAAAGGAAGTCTGAGACTACCTCAGCGGCCTATGCAAAGAGACCAAATAGATAAAGAGCAATAAGTTTCAAGTTTGTGTTGATACGTACGAATCTTTCCAGAAATTTTGTCCAAAATGCCAAAGGAGGACTAGTTCATCAAAACAACCAGTTTGAAAAAAATATATCTATCCAAGATCACCACAAAGTGGCTATTCAACCAACTTCAAGCTCACGAATGGGACTACATATGATGAAAAAGGATGAGGTCGTTCGTGTTGCCAAATCACCAAGCAATCATGCTGAAGATGCTGCACATTTCATCAAGAAGGACGTTAAATGGAAGCCGAATAAGCCATTCCAAATCGACAGACCCTCAAGTCAGTCAAACTTGACAAAGGAGGTACCCTCTACATCAAGCTTTTACCAGAAGGAAGGAGAAAGCGTTTTTGCAGAGCTTGAAGAACAAATGACGAGACTAGCTAAGCTCCTAAGAGAAAGCTAAGGCCAAGAAAGAGATTCCTCAGTCAGGAGATAAGAAATGCATGAAGAGATCCCCCAGATCATGCTTCAAGTGCAACTACCCAGATCACCTAAAGTTAGAATGTCCACGAATGGACAAAGAGGAGAGAGAAAGGCTAAAAAAGATCTTTAAGCGAAGAGCATCAAAGGCTTTGCCAAGGCTATGCTATCAAGGATAGAAGTTCCCAACATCCCCAACAATGATAATGGATCCTACACATCAAATGAAGAGCCCGTGAAAGAAACATTGCTCGTGTTCATGGCAACAATCGATGAGGAGAACGAGAATGCTGTTGGAAGTGAGGAACTAGCACTGGCTACAATTGATGATGATGTAATCCTTCTGCATACATAATAGATGACTCTAAATTGTATTGCTCCGATTCTAAAGATGTTTCCCTTGATCTTCTCTAAAAAGAATTTTCAAAATTTTATGCTTTGAAAAATGTTTTGGTCGACGAAAACTCCAGCCTGAAAACTCAAGTTTTAGTGTTAACCAATGAGATTGAAAAATCTTGGTATGCCTGCGAGGAACTAGCAAAACCTAAAAAAGAACACTCCACTCTTCTTAAAAATTTTTAAATCTCAAAGTGGAGTGTAATTCGTTAAAGCAGAATAACCTTTAGCAGGAACAATGCATATGTTCCTTCAAGAAAAGCTCAAGAGAACTTGAAGAAGTGCTCTTAATTCAAATATGCCTCTAAGATAAAGTGGGTCTAGGTTATAATGAAAATATTTTGAGCAATTCTGCATCTTCTCCAGGAACTGTTGCTAGGCAGAAAAAGATTTGTTTTGTTAAAGAAAACTCAAGTGACCAGTGTAGGTTGAAAGGCAAGGGCATAGCAAAAATTGTTCTAGCTCAAGCTGGAAAAGCTAAGTGTTGGTGATGAAGATTGCGATGGAAGATTAATCGGAAAATTAATTTCGAGTTATAATTTAGTTTTTTAAACTAATTTCAAATTTCTATTTATTTCCTTCTAGATGTTTAGATTTCGTTTTATTACAAAGATATCAAGATATATATGTTGTATATCTTGATAGATTTGATATGATTTTTAGATTTATTTTCCTAGTTAGATTAGGTTTAGAGATTTGATTTTCTCCCTATAAATAAGGATTCATATTTTTATTGTAATTCAGTTTTCAGTTTAATAAAATTTGTGAGATTATCTACCTACATTATCTGAAGACTCACGAATTCTAAGAGCCTTAGAATTCGAACTTTGACTTATCAAACAAAATTTCGCAGCCGTTTGTGGCGTCTTCGCTATAACCTCGTTGTGGGCCGAGGTTTTTTGGGTCGTAAGGGTTCGTGTTCATTCTTGCCTTCGGCACTCTAAGGGTTGACTTCATAAATGTATGATTTCCCCTTCATATCAGTTCGAGTCATGTCAGCGTGCGTTCCCTTTCATCGATTCTGGGCTGCGATCTAAAACTTCTGGCGAGGATCGTATCATTTTGATATCTGAGCCAGGTTTTGTCCTTCCTTTTCCATTCTTTTAGTTTTCGTGCGTGTGTCGAAAAAAATTCTGAGTCTTTATTTGTTTTTGTTTTGTGTTCGTCCTATTTCAGCGTCGTGATTTTAGGGTTTCTTGTTTCGTTGGTGTTAGGGTTTCTTGTTTCGATCATGCTTTCTTGTTGGATTCGAAAATTTTTGGGTTTAGTGAGTCATATTTAGTCATATTTGGTTAGGCATATCATATTCAAATATTTCCTTATCTTTTCTCGCAAGACTTGTTTTTGCCATAACTTTTGCGTACGATGTCCATTTTTGGCTTAATTGTGCTTTTCAAAACCGTCTCGGCGAGCTCTGCAAGACTCATAGTTTCGTTGTGTAATAAGGTGCTTTTTGGCCAAATTCTATCATTTTCGATAAGTTATTTCCCTCCAAAAGTTTTTCCTAAAAACAATTTTCCATCATTTTTGGTCATTTACCTTCCTCGAGTCTTTTGTCCCCTTGCGTAGGTTTTTCAATTTGAAGTCCATGGAATTGTTGGGAATTTTTTTAAGTCTTTCAGAGAGGAAAATAGTGATGGATTTATATACTGAAAGCATTATGATTGGTATATTATGTACAAGTTCGATTGGTTAATATATTGGGAATCATAAATGTTGTATGTTCATCTCCTGTCTGAATTAACAAACATGTGTCGCAAACGCAATTATCCTCTTATCTCGTCGATAAGGAGATCATACGGTGTGTAGAAGATCACATAATATCGTATGGATCGTTTGACCTAGCGAGATATAAATGGTTATCATAGCTGAGACAGTTCCAAGATAAACTGTCGGTGTAGGCTGCAGCATACGCAGTAATAAGCATCTTATCTTGGATGGCTTGGTATGTTGGTGTGAGGTACACATTGATAAAGACCTAAGTTGAGATCGATTCTTTTATCTGACATTAAAAGAATCTAGATCTCTATGGCTTGATGTGATCCTAAGCCTATATGAAGGTACATAATTATATGCAGATTGCGTATTACTTTGAGTTACAGTGAAATGCTCTAGTTGAGCTTGTATATCTGTATCTTGGGTAATAGCAGTTTGTGTATGTCTGTTTGGTACTGGAGCTAGGTAACCACATCAAGTATAGGATGGTGACATTCCCTGAGCAGCTCAAAAGGTTCGTTATGCTAAAGTCCTGCATGTTGATTAAGTTCAAGCATAAGTGAAAAGGTTTGAGTGGATTGACTTAGGAATATAAGATGTTAGTTAATTAAATAGCTTGTCAGAGCTTAAATTAATTAACGAATGTCTGTAACCTTAAATGTGGGTATATACCGAGCCCATGCAACCCGTACCTCAAAACGTGGTAGCAAATAGGTAGGACAGTATTGATTCTCTGGTGGAATGAATCAATATTAATTAATTAATTATATTCTGGGTTAAATATGGGAATTAATTAATTGATAGGCCTTATTTGCTATTTGCATTTTGGTCCCTGGTCTGGCTCATGAAACTCAAGCCCAATAGAAGTCTAGTATTTTCCTATAAATAGGCCTCAGTTCCTCAGATCTCAACACACCACAAGATCATAAGTTGCACACAACAAACCAGGTTTTGGGAGCTGTGGTGATCGACTAGACCTGAGAAACGAAGAGGAAATTCTACTTCTCAACCGGGTAAGGAATCTGAAGGGAATCTTCAGCATATATTCAGATTGAGTTGGGATACAAATCAGAAGATCAGATCAGGAGGATTATCTTCTTTCTTCCCTCTCCTTCTTGTTTTAAAAAATTACTTGATAATTTTCATAGATTTATTTCCTCAATCTGTTAGGAATTAATCTTTGTGCGTGGGAAAAGATCAAGAGGAATCTCCGCGCACTCGTTCTTCAGGGTTTCGCGATCCAGGTATTCCGCATAAACCCCTAATGCATATTCAATAGAAGTATGCTAGGATTAATCATAGGCTTAGGAATTTATTTTTGATATTCCAATTAACAATCCTTGGCAACCGAACTTCGTGATTCAGTTCACGAATCCCTTCAATTGGTATCAGATCCAGGTTGAATTAGTTGGCTCGATCGAAGAAAATAATATTGCCTATGAATTGCATGATAATTATTATTGAATGATTGCATGGGTTTTGGATTGTATGATTATGTTTTTCGTCCTCGTGGTTCTCGGCTTAATCCGCCATTTTATAAGCATTCGTTTTTCACCACGAGATAAGTCTGTGGTTAGATTTAGATTTTTAGATTGTAATTAGGTTTATTCAATGTAATCTTTTATTTAAAAATTAAATCTGCAAAACGGAGAACGAAGAACACGAAGAATGAAGGACCGCACGATGGCGCATGATAGCAGGCCGTGCACGGCGATCACGCGCAGCAAGGGGCACGGCGGCCATAATTGCGGTGCAGCCGCGCGGCCAACAGCCGGCTAGGCACGGAGAGAGGGTCTCGGGATGGCGATACGGGGAGGCGGGCACCTGCCAGGATGGCGGGCGATGGCGGACTGGGCGCGACGGGCGCGCGCAGCACAATAGAACCATAGGGTTCGTGCGCGCGCGTGCAGCACCCACGCAGCCCTACGCGCGTTTGCCGGCGGCAGGCGGGCACTCTCCGGGCAGCGGCGGTGGGACCTGGTGGTGCAGCGTGGGCTCGGGAGGCAGAGGCCGGCGATGGCGGTCGGTTGGGGCGGAGCGGCCGCAACTAGCGCAAACCCTAGGGTTTGCGGGTGCGAGCCAGGGCGCGCGCCTCGTGCGCGTTTCTGGTGAGCCTAGGTGAGCCGACGTTGGAGAAGATGGCGCACGGCGGTTTGGGCTACGGTCATGGCAAGCCGGGACGGCGGTATGCGAAACGGGCGATGGCCAGAGGAGGCGGAATCGCGGGCTGCAACCATGCACGTACGTGCATGGCTATTGCGCGATTCTTAGAGCCCTCGCTGCGGCGGTGGTTCGCCGGTGGTGGCTCATCGGGCCAAGTTCTCGCGGGCTATTGGGCTTGCAATGTGTGCCTAGGCCTGCGATTTGGTTAACTGGCCCAGTTGTCCAATTTTCTGATGGATCAAATCTTGGAGGCCCAAATTCAGAAAATAAATTCAGATCAAAGTCCAAGTAGTGGGAGCCCAATCGAAGATCTGTAAAAATAATTCCAACGTGTAATAGTTATAATTATTATTTTTTTATCATGGGGTCACGAGGACATTTTTTATTTGTTTTATTATCTGTCTTCGCATGATATATGTGTTTAAAATTAATTGCGCATCATATAAGCATGTTGTAGATAATAGGAGCACGTTTACTACTTTTATTTACAGCTTTAAAGCATGCTATGTGATTTATTTTGTGTAATTAATTATAACTATAAATTCGGGGTTCATGCTATGCATGATAGAATTTTAGCAATGTTATAATTATGGCTACACAAAATAATCTGTGCAATTGAACCTTATGAATTAAAAATTACTAAGCTCATAATTTAGTAAGACCTCCACAAAGCGATCCTTTATTGGAAGTGGGTAATTTATTAGGTAAACGTCTACATGTGTAGCTTACTTAATTTATTATTCATAAGTTCTAATAGATAGGATTTCTTAAAACAAATATTTATTTCATGTGAGAAGTGGGAGTTCATGCGTAAATGTCTACAAGTGTAGCTTGCGTATTGAATTTTCATAAGTTCTCTAGGGATTGAATTAAATGAGACAAACTTATTATAGGGATCTGGTGTGTTCTAATAGATCCTTATATGGGAGGGTTGGCTTTGGTGGTAAGCTAGCTTAGATGTTATCCAGAGTATAAGTCATTTGTGATGTCCCTGCTCAGTAGGATAATATGGTCTTAAGTTAGTCTCCAATTATTAATTTCATTTGTCTAAGAAACCTGTGCATGTATTGGAATTAATGGACTGGAATTGAAAGATGCTGTCTGGTTAAGTGTTTTGTTGTAAACGTCCACATGTGTGGCTTGCAATAGTAATACTTAGGCAAATTGGAGGAAACATTAATATTGCTTTATCATAAGGTTTCAATATTTAATTGTTTCAATAGTTTGCGACTATGTTTTAATTTCTGTTTTAATTTATTTTTTTCAGACATGTCTATTCATGTTGTTAACCTCTAAACATCAAACCCTTTAACCGGTCCCAATTTTCCTGAATTGAAGTTTTGCTTCATGGAAATACTCTGTACTGCAAAATGATCGCAAAATTATTTTACTAGCGACTTAGCAAAGCTAATAATATAGTGGCAAATAAATTATCGAATCCCATGGGGAAGAAATAACGAAAAATCAGAAATACTAAAACATAGGTTCTCTAAACACTGGTTATAAAAGAAAATAAACTTTGGATTTTGTTTCAACTGATTTCGCAAATTAAAATTAAACAGGAAAATAAAAGACTTTTGATGAAGCAGATGTGAGAAGTACAGATTCCTGAGATATCTACCTATCAAGTATGACATGTATGAATGAATTGATTAATTCCCAATTTAATTCCTCTTCGTAGTGAAACATCATAAAAGTATTATGAACTTCTTTGTTGGACAATTCATAAAGTAGATTAGTCAATTCCCTATCTTCGCTCGGTCTCAAGATGAATTAACTAACTCCGAAAATCAAAAGATTTATTCCTATAATCTATCTCCTTCTGCTCAGACAAGAAATCAAATTATATTGTGAAAACTCTTTCCATTGAAAACTATTACAGTTACATCTCAAATTCTCAACTAATTAATCCTAAGATGTGGCCAGCAAACTCAAGATTATGAATAAGCACAAATTTCACAAACTACAATGGGAAAGGGAAAATAATTCAATTAATTAAACATGCATACAGTGATAGTTCGAAACCCTAGAATCTGAGAAGAAAGTTAATTACACATAATCATAGTAGAATTCATCAAAGATAAATAAAACCTGAATTGCATAAAAACTTGGGTCTGAATGTCTTCCCACAAAAATCTGTCTTCAAACATAAAACCTAAAAACTCTTGGAAATCTCTAAAAATCTGAAATCTGGAATGAAGCACACTTAAGAATCGAAATTACTGGGATATATATAGAGGTGGAGGTGTATCCTATGAAATCTAGGGCTAAAGATATGAAAAAATCCGATTTTCATAATATTCCTGTGCCAGCAGACTCTCGTCGATTGATGCGGGAAGTGCGTCGATCGACGTGACTCTATCTTCGGCGTCGATCGATGTGGATTCTCCGTGGTCAACGTGGAAAAATCAGGTCTCGCCCCTTATGCGCGGTCTCACGAATTTTGCCATAACTTCCTCTCCCGAACTCCAATTGACCCGATTCCAGTTGCGTTGGAAAGCTAACTCAAAGATATATCCATTGCAATGCTCCAATAGCCCGAATTCCTTGTGTGAAAGAACCCTTCACTGCTACTCTTACACGTCTCTGCTTTCAGAACGGTTTTCTCGTGAATTTTAGGCCTAAAACCTGCATAAACATCAAGATATGCCTAATACCACCCAATATAGACTCATGCATAAAATATATAAATAAACTCAATAAAACTACATAATAGTAGAAAATAATATAGATAAGTGAGTTAAATAATGAACTTATCACAAAACTTGCCTATGTACTTTACATGGACCCACTGTCTCCTCAGTCAAGGAACTGTACTGGTTATGAGCGAGAGTTCTATGACAGATGGGTAGCTTCTGATTAGTTTGCCCGTAGACTCATCATGAATAGTCTGTCTAGAGAATTAAAGCTCAAGTACAAGAAGTACCGGAGTGCTGTTCAGATATGGAAGGACCTTGTGAAAGTATATGGGAAGGTGAGACGAACTGTCAGTTATGATCTTGTGGAGGACCTGGTCTGCAAGACGATGACTGATGGGAGTTCGTTGATTCTGCACTTCGTTAGTATGATGAGAATTATGAGAAAGTACAGAATGAGAGGTGGACGAATAAGTAAGCGGGCGGAAATAAACATTGTCCTGCACTCTCTATCTAATTTTTATAATGATTTCATCAAGTCCCTCGGTACCAGGCGTGAGTTTACTCTTAATGAGTTACTCAGGGCCCTGTTGCGAGAGGAATCTAACATGATAGCATTTGAGTTTTCTCCAACTTTGTCAGCTCTTGACAAGGTAGTTGCTGAAGCAAAGGAAATGCTTAAAAGATTAGATGAAGTTGATCTAGCAGAAGCTATCACCAAGCCATGCAAACGCAAGCGAAGTGAAGTAGATTGTCTAGTGCTTGGCACGGGTAGACAAGGTACGTCATGTGCATTTATAACGGAAACATGTTTATAATCGGTTTCTACCCATTCTTGGGTAGTGGATACTGGAGCTACTGATCATGTTTGTTATACTTTGCAGGGGTTCATGCCGACAAGGCAGCTGAAGCATGAAGAGATTACCATCTCAATGGGCTGCGGAGAGCGAGTCTCAACAGTAGCCATTGGAGATTTTACTTTATGCTTTGAAAACAATGTTTTGATTTTGAGAGATGTTTTATATGTGCCAGTTTTTCGGCAGAACTTAATTTCAGTTTCCCAGTTATTTAGTGATGGATATTCAGTTATTTTTGATAGTTGAGTTTCTATCATTGGTAATAACGGTGTTATCTGTCATGGCAAACTGATTGACTCTATCTATATCATTGATTGTATGCATAAATCTTCTGTGAATGTTGCAAACTCATCCAATAATAATAATCATTTAAAGAGAAAGTTTTCTTCTGATGAGGATCAAACATATCTCTAGCACCTGAGACTAGGTCACATCAATCTAAAGAGGATTAAAAGATTAGCATGCGATGGGCTCTTGGATTCTTTTCAAGTGGTACCGCATCAAATCTGTGAATCCTGTATAGAGGGAATGATAACGACCAGGCCTTTTAAGGCAAGTCAGTCTCGAGCAGAGGATGTGTTGGAATTGATCCACTCTGACTTATGTGGACCAATGTCCACGCAAGCTCGTGGAGGTTATGAGTACTTCGCCACATTCATTGACGATTACTCAAGATTCGGATATGTCTATTTGCTTCGCCATAAGTCTGAATGCTTTGAGAAATTCAAAGAGTTTAGGACTGAGGTAGAAAAGAGGCTAGGTAAGACTATCTAGACACTACGATCAGATCGTGGTCGAGAATACATCAGTAACGAGTTCTTGCAATAATTGTCAGACAACGGGATTACATCCCAGTGAACTGCACCAGGAACCCCTCAATAAAATGGTGTAGCAGAAAGAAGAAATAGAACTCTCTTACAAATGGTCAGGTCGATGATGAGTTATGCAAGCTTGCCAATTTCGTTTTGGGGATATGCCTTGGAGACAGCGGCCTACTTGCTTAACCTTGTACCTTCTAAATCAGTTCCTAAAATGCCTCTGGAACTCTGGTATGGGCGAAAGCCAAGTTTGAACAAAGTGAGGGTTTGGGGTTGTCGAGCATATGTGCTGACAAAAGAACCTGATAAGTTAGAAAGTAGGTGTAAGCTGAAGTTGTTTGTAGGATATCCCAGACAAACGAAAGGTGGTTACTTCTATTATCCTGAGAATCAGAAAGTCATTGTCAGTACCAATGCAAGATTCTTGGAGGAAGAATATGTAAGAAACCACAAATTCAAGAGTGAAATTATCCTCCACGAGCTTCAGGATGAGGAAGCAATTCCATCAGGAAAGCCCAGTGTAGTGGTAAATCCACCTGTAACAGCTGAGGCTATACCAACACTGCCACTAATGCATGGTATGGGACCAACGCGTACTGTGTCAACTACTGACACGGTTCAGATGCCTCGTCGCAGTGGGAGGGTTGTCCACCAACCTGAAAGGTATATGTTCGTGGGAGAGTCCTCTGATTTGGTCCTGAAAAATGGATTGGATGATACCGATCCCTGAACATATGATGAGGCGGTATCTGATAAAGATGCAGACAAATGGCTGATCGCCATGGATTCAAAAATAGAATCCATTACAACTATGAATGTATACCAGAAAACTAATTTGCTAGATGGCTGTCGAGCCATAGGGTGCAAATGGGTATACAAAAGAAAGAAAGGAGCGAATGGTGAAATTACAGCTTTTAAAGCAAGGTTGGTGGCGAAGGGTTATAGTCAGAAAGAAGGTGTAGACTATGACGAGACCTTCTCACCGGTAGCCATGCTTAAGTCCATTCGTATACTCCTAGCCATAGCAGCACATAAGAACCTAGAAATCTGGCATATGGATGTCAAAATCGCTTTTCTAAACGGGTACCTTGAAGAAGGTAGGGACATCTATATGCAGAAGGGCGAAGAACATTTGGTCTGGAAGCTAAGGAAGTCGCTATATGGACTTAAACAAGGTTCACGGTCATGGTATCTGCATTTTGATGAAGTGATTAAATCCTATGGATTTTCACAATGTTTAAACGAGAGTTGTGTGTACCGTCTATGTGTCAGCGGAAGCGTGGTGTTCCTTGCACTTTATGTAGATGATATTCTCTTATTTGGCGACGATGTGGAAGTATTGTCGGACATAAAGGGGTGGTTATCCGAACAATTTCATATGAAGGACCTTGGGGAGGCAGGATACATCCTAGGGGTAAAAGTATTGCGGGAGTGCAATAAGAGAATGCTGACCTTGTCTCAAGGGTCATATACGGATACTGTGATTGTCCGTTTCAGCATGCAAACTGCCAAGAATGGTGTGTTACCCTTCAGACATGGCATATATCTTTCCAAGGATCAGTGTCCGGTGACACAAAGGGAGAAAGATGAAATGAGGAACGTGCCGTATGCATCGGCCGTGGGGAGCCTCATGTATGCAATGCTATGTACGAGGCCAGATATCTGGTTTGTTGTAGGCATGGTAGCGAGATACCAGTCTAACCCTGGACAGGCGCATTGGACCGCGGTAAAGCACATACTCAAAGACTTGAAAAGGACTAAAGACTGTTGTCTCGTCTATCAGTGTGAGCAGTTGTGCCCTGTGGGTTATACTGATTCGGATTTCCAGGCAGACCGAGACGAAAAGAAGTCCACCTCTGGATATGTGTTTACATTGGGAGGTGGGGCCATATCATGGAGGAGTGCAAAGCAGAAGTGCATTGCTGACTCCACCATGGAAGCAGAATATGTGGTAGCTTCTGAAGCTTTGGAAGAAGCAGTATAGTTTCAAAACTTCCTTCTGGAGTTAGACGTGATTCCTAAGCTGCCCAAGACCATCACGGTATATTGTGATTATTCGGGAGCTGTGGCTAATTCAAAGGAACCACGAACTCACAGAGCAACAAAACACATTGAAAGGAAGTACTATATTATATGAGAAATCGTAGCAAGGGGTGATGTGCTAGTAGAGAAGATTGATACGAGATATAATCTAGCGTATCCATTCACAAAGGCTCTGCCTCAAAAGGTCTACGAGATGCATGAACGTAACCTTGAGCTGGGGGCAAAGCTAACCACATTGAATGATTGATGTAATAGCTAGATTAGTTTAGACGTGTTATACTCTGGAAAGCACCTGTATAATGCTTTGAGTATCAGTGGGAGATTGATGGATTTATATACTGAAAGCATTATGATTGGTATATTATGTACAAGGTCGATTGGTTAATATATTGAGAATCATAAATGTTGTATGTTCATCTCCTGTCTGAATTAACTAACATGTGTCGCAAACGCAATTATCCTCTTATCTCGTCGATAGGGAGATCATACGGTGTGTAGAAGATCACGGAAGATCGTATGGATCGTTTGACCTAGCGAGATATAAATGGTTATCACAGCTGAGACAGTTCCAGGATAAACTATCGGTGTAGGCTGCAGCATGCGCAGTAATAAGCATCTTATCTTGGATGGCTTGGTATGCTGGTGTGGGGTACACATTGATAAGGACCTAAGTCGAGATCGATTCTTTTATCTGACATTCTTTTATCCTAAGCCTATATGAAGGTACAAAAGTATATGCAGATTGTGTATTACTTTGAGTTACAATGAAAGGCTCTAGTTGAGCTTGTATATCTTTATCTTGGGTAATAGCAGTTTGTGTATGACTGTCTGGTACTGGAACTAGGTAACCACATCCAGTATAGGATGGTGGCATTCCCTGAGCAGCTCAAAAGGTTCGTTATGCTAAAGTCCTGCAGGCTGATTAAGTTCAAACATAAGTGAAAAGGTTTGAGTGGATTGACTCAGGAATATAAGATGTTAATTAATTAAATAGCTTGTCAGAGCTAAAATTAATTAAGGAATGTCTGTAACCTTAAATGTGGGGATATACCGAGCCCATGCAACCCGTACCTCAAAACCTGGTAGCAAATTGGTAAGACAATATTGATTCTCTGGTGGAATGAATCAATATTAATTAATTAATTATATTCTTAGTTGAATATGAGAATTAATTAATTGATATGCCTTATTTGCTATTTGCATTCTGGTCCCTGGTCTGGCCTATGAAACTCAAGCCCAATAGAAGTCCAGTATTATCCTATAAATAAGCCTCAGTTCCTCAGATCTGAACACACCACAAGATCATAAGTTGCACACAGCAAACCAGGTTTTGGGAGCTGTGGTGATCGACTAGATCTGAGAAACGAAGAGGAAATTCTGCTTCTCAACCGGGCAAGGAATCTGAAGGGAATCTTCACCAGGTATTCAGATTGAGTTAGGATACAGATCAGAAGATCAGATCAGGAGGATTATCTTCTTTCTTCTCTCTCCTTCTTGTTTTCGAAAATTACTTGATAATTTTCATAGATCTATTTCCTCAATCTGTTAGGAATTAAATCTTTGTGCGTGGGAAAAGATCAAGAGAAATCTTCGCGCACTCGTTCTTCAGGGTTTCGCAATCCAGGTATTCCGCATAAACCCCCTTATGCATATTCAATAGGAGCATGCTAGGATTAATCATAGGCATAGCAATTTATTTTTGATATTCCAATTAACGATCTTTGGATAACGGACTTCGTGATTCAGTTCAGGAATCCCTTCAAATAGAGTGGTAAAAGTCAAGAGAGAGTTAGATTTTTCGATGGACTGAAAAAGCCAAGTATTTTCTGAGCGATACACGAGCTTGAGAGATCTACCATATTTGAGAGATACACAAGTGACGTGAGGTGGTGAGGTACTTTTTTTGCTTTCTAACCTTTCTTACAGGTATGTCAAAAGGTAATCATTCAAAATTGTTCGTGGGGAAAGGAGGCGACATATATGAGAATTTTGGAGACCAAACCGAATATATGATGAAGGTTTTGAAATCTAACTTAAGAAAGATGGTGCAGCCAGAGATGGAGAAATTGCATCAACGGCTTGATGCATTGGAAGATGATTATTTGGGCAACAAAAAGATTAGATATAGACAAGCAAGGTGGGAGACTCAACCAGATAGATCCTCCCCATTTGATAAGCTTCTGTCAATGGTGGAGCAAGCGTTGGTGGCAACCAAGTTTGAGTCGTTGCCTGTTTCAGTTCAAAATATTGAAGAAGACAATATAGCAGTTCAGATACCATTGGAGGTTCTTGGTGAGAAGTGGTGGCAACCCAATCTGAGTCGATGCAGCCAATTCAAGAGACCAAAGGAGAGGAGGTGAGAGTTGCTACACCCTTGGAGAGTCATATTGAAGACGATGAAGGATTCGAGGTTGTGGCTACACTCACTATCATTGACAATCCAGTTATGGGGATCCAAAGCTAGTGTCAAATGCAAAAGACAACAGAGTCGGGTTTAATAACATTAGTAAAGAAGATAGTTGAGAGCACCAAAGTTAAATTCAGTTTTGTGAGGACAATTGGTTTGAAAAAGAAAGTGCATGAGATCAAGCAATTATCGGTATTTGAAGATAATAATACGCCAAATAAGCCAACTAAGGGTGATGTACGATGATCAGTTATATCAGTCACATGCAAGGATTTGAGGACAAATCCTTCTGAAGAAGGGGAGAACGATGGAGATCGCGGTAGAAGATTAATTGGAAAATTAATTTCAAGTTTTAATTTTGTTTTTTTAAATTAATTTTGAATTCTATTTCTTTCCTTCTAGATGTTTAGATTTCATTTTATTACAAAGATATCAAGATATTTTTGTTGTATATCTTGATAGATTTGATATGGTTTTTAGATTTATTTTCCTAGTTAGATTAGGTTTAGGGTTTTGATTTTCTCCTAATAATTGGGTTTCATATTTTTATTGTAATTCAGTTTTCAGTTTAATAAAATTTGTGAGATTATCTCCCTACATTATCTGAAGACTCACGAATTCTAAAAGCCTTAGCATTCCAACTTTGACTTATCAAACGGAATTCCGCAGCCGTTTGTGGCATCTTCGCTATATCCCTCATTGTGAGCCGAGTTGCTTTTTTGGTCGTAGGGGTTCATGTTCGTTCTAGCATGCAGTTCTCTAAGGGTCGACTTCATAAGCATTGGATTTCCAGTTCATATCGGTTCGAGTCGTGTCAGCATGCATTCCCTTTCGTCGATTCAAGGCTGCGATCTAAACCTTCCGGTGAGGATCGTATCATTTTCATATGAGAGCCAGGTTGTGTCCTTCATTTTCCTTTCTTTTAATTTTCGTGCGTGTGTTAAAAAAAAATTCAAGTTTTCCTCTGTTTTTATTTTGTGTTCGTCCTATTTCAGCATTGTGATTTTAGGGTTTCTTGTTTCGAATTACTTGTGTCGTTGTTTTAAGGGTTTCTAGTTTTGATCATGCTGTCTTGTTGGAGTCAAACATTTTAGGGCTTAGTGAGTCATATTTAGTAATTCTAAGTGTGAGAGTAAAAGTTACCAAGTAGGGGGAACACCTACTTGAGGCATGATCCCAATCAGGTTTCGTTTCCAAGCTTTTAAAGCTTTTAGTCCCTGCTTGTGTTAGGGTTTAGTAATCGAGTGACTGTTCGTGTCGCCATCTTGGCTGCTTCGTCGGAGCTCTCTTCTCCGGTGATATCACTGCTTACCAGTCCCTCCCATCCTTTCCGCTGTGCCATCATTCTTTTCACGTTTAGCTTTTTTTCTTCCCCTGTTTCTTTTTCTACCGCTTGATCACTATTCTATTAGTCTGCCTTCGCCACCCTTTCGTATTCCACCCTCTGGAAAACTGAAAGCCACCATTTTCCTCTCTTGCCGCCCTCACCCTGTCTTCTTCTCCCTACAACGTCCGACTGCTCTTTTTCTTATTTTAATCTGCTTTTGGGTCTCTTTTTCTTCTAACTCGTTGTGGCTTTCTTTGTGTTTGTTTTGATTTTATCTTTGCAGATTACTCTCATCAAGTGGTATTCTAAGCTTTTTCATCCCAGCTGTAGTTGCTGCTTCTGACGTATGGCTGAAGAAGAAGATGATGTCTTGCAAATCACTGAGGAAGAGGAAACACCCCACAAGGAACAAGATTGGATACTCTTGGGAAAGCTCTGGACAAAGAAAAACTTCAATAGCAAAGCTTTAATGGATACTATGAAAAACTTGAGGAGGTTCCCCTTTAAGGAATAACTAGATTGACCCCTGCGCACAACTTTATAATAATTTATTATTAAATTATATTAATTTTATTTATTGTGTAGATTTATAAGTAAAATATTAAACCTCAATTCAGTTTAAATGAAACTGTGAATTTGTTAGTCGAGTTCAAATCAGATCAAATCTTCTATTCCACAATGGCGTTCCACTGTCTCGATTATTTTAACAATTCTTATTACTTAAACAAAAATAAGTATAATTCACTATACTTTAATTTATTTTAAGAACAAAAATTAAGATTTTATAAGAACACAAATTATGGTTATGCTATCAATTTTAATAATGAAATTTTAGTTAAATATGAGAATTAATTCTTAAAAAATATTATATACCCAAATTAGGTGGGACCTAATGTTAAACTTAGAAAATTAATCTACACTATAATAAATAAATTACAAAAAATTAATAAAAATTAATAATTTTAAAAGTTGAATATAAAGTGGAACATAAAATATGAATTAGCGGATCTGAAGTGAGTTAAAACGTATGCTTTAAATTTCTTATTTATCTTCTCTTATTTCTCTCCACATTTCATATTTCACATACATTTAGATGTGTTTACCTTATCTTATTTTTTTGTCTCTCTCAACAATATTAGTCTTATTGAATATCACAAGAGATATATATTTATTATAAATATTAAATAAATTACCTTCATGTTATATTTTACAGTGAATGTTCATACACTTCAATTTTTTAGTTTCACATTTGCGAATATCAGAACAAACTATAATTGAGTTGAGAATATAAGGTTTTCAATTAATCTTAAGTTTGAACATGAAACTATTTTGATATTTTTTTATTTTTTTTCATCCATATTTGTTGTGTTTATCTCCTCTTTTCTCTATATCTACACAAAACACAATTTAATTTTTTAGGATTATTTTATATTTAGTTTAATTATCAATTTAGGATTTGGAAGTTAAATTTTAAATCAAAATTTAAAAGATCCCAAAAACATTCGACCAAGGACCTCAATATTAGGTCCTGAATTGAAAATTTATCTTTTGATTTCTAAATTAATAATTTAACTATCTTTGAGTACTGAAATGATAATTAAACTATCTTTAATGGATCAATTATTATCCTTTTTTTATTTTTACCTCTCACCATTCTTTTTATCTTACACAGTTCAGTATTTATGTAAAATCTATGTTTATATTTTTATTCTAGTCTTATACTCCATTGTCATTCCAATATATTTATATAATATACTAAAAGAGTTCCGAATTTTTGTCACCCAAAATTGTCACATCAAAAGAAAATGGTAACTTTACCATCAAGCAACAATATTATTAATATTTAATTTAAAATATTATCAAATCAAAATCAAAAAAATCACTTTACCCTTCGAACATAAAAATTATAGAGCATGTTCTTAGATGGTATAATACATTCAAATATTAAACTAAATTGATTTGAGCTCTGAATTTAAATTTTTATTGAGCTTGAACTACTCTTATATGCTCGCTTGCTTATAATTCTATTTAGAAATAAGTTTCATTCTCTTTCTTTAATTATTTGGGTCAATCAAATTTTCAGAATTTTAGCATTGATATGATTTTTTTGTATTTGATACTCTTGCTTATTATGCACTTAAGTTTTTAAGATTTTAAATTTGATAAAATTTAATATATACCTTCGCTGTCAATAGCCTCTAACTTACCTTATATCTTACTATAATCGAAATTAAATGCAAACCAATTAATTATATAAGTGATATGTTTAATTATTTGTTTTTTTGAAACATAAGAAAAGTAAAGTATGAATAATAATCTATGTATTTAATTATAATGTATTTTCATTATATGAAAATACTTAATTTCATAAAATATGGATTTTTGAAAATAACATAACATACCTTAATCTTAATTTTTGAATAGCTTGCTTTTATTTGAGAATTTTTGGTTAAAGAGGATATAAATAACGTGAAATTGAATCTAATTTCTAGATTTTGATAAATACAATAAAACATGCATTTTTACTTTAAGGAATTAAATATAATCTTTTATTTTGAGTTTTCCTCCTCCTCTATGCTGTAAAGAATTTGAGGTTTTATCGAAACAAAACTTAATTTTGTTTAAAATGCTAGAAAATAAAAATATACATAGTCCATTACACAACTAATAATTTTGAATGACATCAAAGACTCCCACCATATATTTGTCAAGAAGCTTAGGTTTACTCGATCGCTGGAGAATAATCCTTGCAGCACAAGCACAATAATTTTGCAAATATCATCTTAAAACAAATAAAATGAACAATGAGTTTAGACATATTATTCGAAAACATAAATCCTAAAAACTATATGAACAACATTCATAAGAAAATAAGAGTAATTGTTGTCCCTTGGCTCGGGTGTAGTGGTTAAAGCACTTTGATTGTGGTTGAGAGGTCACAGTTTCAAGATTCCAGGGGTAGTTATTTTTGGAAACCTATATAAAATTTGTCAATCAAATAATTAGTTAATTACCGTGATTGATGTATTAAGTACTTGTCATATTTGAAGCATTCATGTCCACCAATAAAATTAATAATAATAATAATAATAGATTATTTTCATAATTCATTAACTATTATTTTAGAAAAAATCATTGAACGGACAAAGAAAAATTGTTGAAGGGTCTTGCCTTTTAGTATAGATAGAATAGTTGCCAAATATATGGCCATGTTATTTTTCAAAGGTTGTTTGGGCAGGAAAAAATATTTAATTTGGGTTCTGCTTTTTATTATATATATATATAAATATAGATATTGATATTAGATTGATTGTTTAGGTGAATTTATAAATTGGTTATAAATTCAAACAATCCACATGAATTTTAAAACACTCGGGAATGCTAATAAAAATACGAAACTAATTAGGCTAATGTATATATTGATTGATATAATATTTTTTATGTGATATAATACGATAACTATATTCCTATACATATTAAATAGTTTCACCATTTTCCATATTTATTAAATAATTGTATTCTTAATTAGTATTTTTTATTATTGATTACATTGATTAATTTCCTTGTTTCCCAAGTATTTTAATTTAATACCTCTCATCTCATCACTGTTGTCATTTTGGCAATACTTATGAATAAATCTCAATTAAAGCCCTTATAAACTATAATTAAGAATTGTTAGATTGTGCTTGGCAGGCTAATTTACAATTAGTAAAATTTAAGTATAATGGAAAATTGTGCATGGAATATTTGTTGATTTTTTGTTAGGTATTTATAAATGATATATTTTGAGCAAGGCTTTTTAATCACTCGATTATTAAAAAAAAAAGTGGATGAAACTTCTTTCAATTTGAAGAATTATTATATTGAATTTTAAATTTAATACATAACACAAAAAAATTTAAAAGATGTGAGAATATGAATAATTGACAGGAAAGGATAATAATAATTATTTCACAACAAAACGAATATAAATAAAAGGACATCAATTGTTAAAAAAGTATTTATATAAATCAACTAAGAATAATTACAGTTGGAGAACATTTAACAAATTATTCACACATGAAACTATCCTAAATTTGTAATCCGAGTAGAGCAAAAATATTTGCAGACATGCATATTTCCAGGTTGGATTTTTCTTCATTGCAATCTTATATTTCTTCCTCCAGCAATACTCTTTCTTCCTCGTAATTCTTAGACTAACAAAAAGCTTATACTTCACTTTTCATAACAAATACAATGACAACTATAATTACTCAACCCATAAGAAAAATAGAGAAAAAGTTTATGAGTTGTTTCAATATCTTGATTATTTATACAAATCTCTAGAATTATTTTTGTTAATTTGCCATTAAAATCAGCATATTAATCGTCACTTATAATGCAAGACTCATTCTAATGCGTATAATTAGGTAATTAGAGCAGATTAGTATAAAAAATGCATATAATTCGGTAAATCATTCTAATGCATATAATTAGGTAATTAGTGTAGATTATAATACAAAATGCATGATATATTAGTTATTTTTGTTTTTAATGTTGGCGTAAATCAAGCAAAATATAATAATTAGGCACATAAATCGTAGTTTAATACCAATAATCTTAGTGGATTTTTGGACTTGAATTATATATACCACTTTTTATCTTAAATAATTGTTTTTTATGTGTTAATAATATAGTTACCTTAATTACTATATAATTATTTTAGGTTAGTTTCAGTGTGCGGGAAAAAAAACACAGGTGAGGGGTTTTGCTTTTATATAGATATCGATACCGTGAACAATGATTCACATAATTCAAAATAAACCAATATCCTCCGTAGAGTATGCAATATGTGAGTATGGATTACAATCCTTTGAATCCTCGCGCTCCAGATTTAATCTTGCGGACTAAAGATTAGATCTACAATTTCAATTCATAGTTAAAATCAAATGTAGAAGAAAATTGAAGAAATTGAATCCTCGAGATCCAATCTTCTCATTTGTATCCCTTGCTCGGATTCGAATATATGGTGAAGACTGCTACGAGATTGCACAAAAGATAAAAACCAGATTCCTTTTATTTATCTTATTGTGGCCGTCCCTTTTCTCTAGCTCTCTACTAGTTCCAATTCGTTAATGTGAACTATGATTTGAACTAAAGAGAAAAGGGTTTTCATAATAGGATCCAATCCAATTGGACATAGAGCTTATCATTGGCTAAACAAAGGACCAGTATCCAAATAATAAATAGGGCCTCTAAATTAATTAATTTTCGTATTCAACAAGAATATAAATAATTAATATTGATTCATGCTACTAGAGAATCAATATTGATCTATCTATTGAATACCATATTAAGAGGAACGGGATGCATAGGCTCGGCATATCCCCATATTTAAGTTACAAACATCTATGCATGAATTAATTTGAGCTTCTGACAAGCCCTGAAATTAATTAACATCTTTTAATCTTGAGTTGCACCACTCATACTTTTCATTGATTCTTGAATTTAATTAACCTGTAAGACTTTATCCTAATGAACCTTCTGAGCTACTCAGAGAATGTCACCACTCTATGCTGGATATGGTTACCAAATTCAAGTTCCGGAAATCATACTCAAATTGCTATCACCAAAGATGCAGATATAAATGTACAAATAAGACTCGCCATCATAGCACCTCAAAGTGACAAAAAAAGTTGTATATACTTGTGGACCTTTATTAGTCTTTAGATTCCGCGAAGCCATCAAGATTAAGGTTCTTTTAATGTCAAATAAACGAACCGATCTTAGTTAGGTCCTATTTATACTTACCGAACGTACCAACATATTTATCATCCAAGATAAGCTACTTATTATTGAATATGCCGCAACTTAGACCAACAATTATCTTGGAACAGTCTCAGTTGTGATAGCCGTTTATATCTCTCTAGGTCAAGCGATTCATACAAACATACGTGATCTACTACACATTGTGAGATCTCTGTATCGATAAGATAAGAGGATACCGGTCCACATTGTATGTTTGTTAATTTGACAGGAGAATCGTATCATTGTATACAGGACATTAATGATTACCAGTATATCAAACGAAACCGTTTACCGATATACCAATCATAATGTTATGTGGTATAAAAAAAACCTAACAATCTCCCACTTATACTCAAAGCATTATGATGATTTCCAGAGTATACAATGTGTTAAAAACTAAGTTTAAACACTAATTAGGTGGTATCAACCACAATGCTCCTTGAATGTCTATTATAGTGAGCGGTACAAATCAAGCATCTAAAAACTTTTCCACTTTTTTACTTGATTGCATGTCTTCTAGTAAATTTGCAAGTACGCTAGTACTATCACTTAAACCAGTGATACCAAATACAAAATAATAACCATTACTGATTACAATTGGTAATACCCAAACAATATATTGCCACGGTAGAGTCCCAAAAATTGCGATGGTTTCACATTCTACCATTATATGAATCTATTACGCAAAGTGAACATATGAAGTAAGACATTATTATGAAATAGTCCACCTGGAGATCCGAACCATAACAAACAGCACATATACTTAACCGTATTGTGTCAGTCTAAGGTTAAGATTGATATTTATTAACTATTCCAACCGCATAGCAAAATATTAGTTTTATACAGTACCAATGTAGAACTTTCCAGAAAAATTTAACATCCTTTTCTTGCAAACAGGCAAGACTTTGATCCTGAGATTGTACCCAGAGTCCTTTTTGTCCAACATTTGTAACTGTTTCGATAACCATCTATGTATGTCGGATAATACCTCCACGTTTGTCACCAAATAGGAGAATATTATCTACATACTTTTCAAGTTACAACACTCTACCGCTGACATATTACTATTACATAGATCTCTCGTTCATGCATTGTGAAAATCCATAGGACTTAATCATGTCGTCTGAACGTAAGTTCTATGACCAACAAGCTTGAGTCCATAGAGGGACTTCTAAAGCTTCCGAACAAGATGTCTTTCGCCTTAATACACAAAACCATTATGACCTTATTTTGATTTTAACCCATTAGTGTCTTATTTAGTTATTAGAAACCAAATATTCCCAAATTTGTTATAATCTTCTAGACATACTCCACAGTCAAAACTTTTTGAAAACTTTTAACACTTACTTAAAATCATACAATAATTTCATTGTTGTTTCAAAGGATTTCTTAAGAAACAAATTTAGTAGGAATGCTTAAATCATTATCAACATATTATGCTTCAAATGATTTCTTATTTCTTCTCATGCTACACCATTAGGATGAGAAATCCTGGTGTAGTCTATTGGGAATACTATAGGGATTATATACTAAAAGCATTGATGATTTAGTTTGTTTGTAATAATAAAATATTTGATATATTGGTCTGTAGGGATTTACCAAGAACTGAATCACCAAATTCAAATGAACAGGACCAATCACGGATGTTAAATGCGATTAACAATTCATCAAAACCTAGCATGCTCCTATGAATTTAATGCGTGGATTTAGAGATTATCGTTAATCCCTAGAGTCTGATCCGATCTTTCGCGTTTGAATATCCAATCTTTAATTCAACCACGCGATTCAATTAAATATGCGGAAACAAAAATTTGTAAACTAATTTCTTGATTTAATTGAAATAAAGAAAAATAGAAAAGAATAAATCTTGTTCTTCAGATCAGATCTTCAGATCTGTATCCCAATGCTGATCAGATCTGCTACTGGTGAGGATTCCACAGATCTGTGAAGTTTCGGCCGGAGTCGAATTCCTTCTCCTCCCTCTACACTGCGCCGCCCCCTCTCTCTCTAACCTAAGGTTTCAAAGTGATTTGAATTGTGATAAAGTGGCTAGGGTTTCTGAGAGAGAGATGTCTATTTATAGACCTAGGGTTTTAACTCCAATGGGCTACTGGGCCTTTTTTCAGCATATTTAATTGGGCCAGACTTGGGACCTAATGCAAATAATAAAGTGGGCCTATGAATTAATTAATTCCCATGTCCACAACCCTGGACATAATTAATTAATTAATATTAATTCTTTTTCACCACAGAATTAATAATGACCTACCCCTTTATTACCACATTATGAGAACGGGCAGCATTTAACTGAGAATCCCCATATTTAAGGTTACCGGACATTCATTAATTAATCGGAGCTTCTGATAGGCTCTATATACAATTAATTAATATCTTATTTTCCTGAGCAATACCACTCAAACCTTATCACTCGTGCCTGAACTTAATCAGCCTGCAGGACTTTGGCACGATGAATATTATTGAGCTCCTCAGGGAATGTCCCCATCCTATTACTCGGATATGGTTACCTAACTCCAGTCTCAGGCTGTACTACACGAACTGCTGCTACCCAAAATGCGGATATACGAGCACGTTACTTAGGCTCTCCACCATGGCAAATCAAAGCAACAGTCAACCCGTGCATACCCCTGAAACTCCATTAGGGTTTGGACTCAATCAAGAACGAGATCTTGTATTTGCTGATGTCAGACAGACAAATACACCTCAATATGGTCCAATCAATACGCTACCCTTGCGTACCAGCATATCAAGTAACCAAGACAGATTACTTCTTCCGACTATGCTGCAGCCATCCGGACAGACGTATCCTCAATGTTGTCTCGGTTGTGATAATATTTATGTCTCACTAGGTCAAGTGATCATACTGTCTTCTGTGATCTACAACACGCCATATGATCGTCCCTATTGGTGAGACATGAGGATACCATTGTTACATGCACGTAAGTTTGTTTAACAGATAGGAGAAAAGTCAATCATATACTCATTGTAATAAATGATTTATGTATACAAAACCCAACAATCTACCACTTATACTAAAAGCATTACAATAGCTATTACAGAGTATACAGTGTGTCTATATAGCCTAGCTATTACATCAACCACTGCCAGTGGTAGGCATCCACCTCAGACCTAGTCCGCGAATATGTCTTTCGTAGACCTTCTGTGGCAAGTTCTTCATAAATGGATCGGCTAGGTTTTCCTTAGTGTCAATCTTCTTGATCAGCACATCGCCCCTCAACATGATTTCTCGTATGATATGGTACTTCCTCTCTATGTGTTTGCTTGCCTTGTGAGTCCGTGGTTCCTTCGAGTTTGCCACTGCACCAGAGTTATCACAATAGATTGTGATTCTCTTTGGCAAGCTCGGAATCACACCCAACTCTAAAAGGTAGTTCCGGAGCCAAAACCCTTCTTTCGAAGCTTAAGCTTCGGAGGCGGCGACATATTCTGCCTCCATTGTGGAGTCAGCAATGCATTTATACTTTATGTAATAAATGCATTTATTAATGAGTTACATCAACATGGTCGCTATCAGATAAATGCTTTATGTAATAAATGCTTTATTAATCATAGTAATAAATGCTTTATGTATACAAAACCCAACATGGTCTTTATTAATGTGTTACATCAACATGGTCGCTATCAGATACAACAAACTTACGATACGAAGAATAATATCCTATTATCTTGCCTATAAGGATGATCATATGGTCTATAGAAGACCATAGAGGATCATAAGAATCATTGAACCTAGCGAGATCTAAATAAGTGTCATGGCTGAGATAGTTCCTGGATAGGCTATCGGTTTAGGTTGCTTCGTTATGTGTCGGTACATCTTAGGTTGTATGTCAGATGCACTATGACCTCGTTATAGTGATGTATGGTATGTGCGTGATATTATGTGAGCTCTTGACGTAGCATATGGTGGGCTTGATAGACATGCTTGATTCAGTCTTATCAAGTGCATTTTAAGATAGAAAATGGGTTAGGGTTGTTCAGTGCGTGAACACGTGCAGTCACTCATTTAGCTCATCGATACTCAACATGCTACCAAAGTCATTTGATGACTTCAGAATTTCTATTGAGAAAAACAAGAGCGAGTATACTGTTCACATTATGCTCAAAGATCTTGTGTCAGCAGAAGCTTCTTCAGTCCTTTTTGTGAGTCACTCTTATTTACATCTGAGTCAGAAGAGTGATGTCAATGGAACGAGGGATGAAGGAAGCAGTGGGAGCAATCTTGCATTACCATGTCTTTCCAAATCTCCTACTAAAAGTTCTTTTAAGTTACGTCATAATGACATGAAGCAGAAGAATGGTAAAGGACAAAGGAACAAAGGAAAGAAAGAAAGCAAGACACACAAATGTTTCATGTGTGGCAAGAAGGGTCACTACAAAGTAAATTGTCCAAGTTTAGTAACTAAGAGATAAAGTCCGTCATCTTTTACATTAGTTGTTGAAACATCTTTAGTATTGGTTTTCTAATCCTTAGTGGGTAGTGGTTACTGAGGTTACTAATCATTTTTGCTACACTTTACTGGGGTTCAAGCTGATTATACAATTTTAAGATGGCGGGATTACCAACTCAAAGAAAGCTGCTAGAGTTGTTGTTCTAACTTCTGAAGTTCTTACTTTATGTTTATGATAAACAATGTTTAATTTTGATCAGATGTTTTGTTTTAAAACTAATTTCCATTTATGTCTTTATAGATTATAAATTATTTTTTATAGAGTTCTTCTCTATCATGATAATAACAGTGTTTTCGATTATCGTTAAATAGATATTTCTCTTCACTGTTTGTTTACATAAACAAACCATGATATATGACATATTAAAGGATCTCATAAGAGATAAAGTTACATTGATATAAGTGGTATTAAGTAATGCATGGGATTATAGATTTTATCCATGTATTCTTGAGAATGGTACTTATAAATATTTTAGGGGTGACAATTTTTGACACGACACGATAACCCGATACAAACCTGCACGATAATAATGGTTTAGTGTTGAGCCTTAATGGTTTTGTGTTATTATTGTGTCGACCCAATAAGGACACAAAATTTTAATGTTGTGTTTGTGTTATCCGATAACATATCGTATTTTGTGTTGTGTTTGTGTTATGCAATAACATATCGGGTTTCATATCGTATTCGTGTACGTGTTACCCACTAAGAAATTAATAAATAATATTTTTATTTTATTAATATTATTATTACTACTATCTTATCATTCATCAACCTAATCTAACACTTTTTATAGGTCAATATTGTGTCCATGTCGTGTTCATGTCAATATTGTGTTATCAGATCGGGTTCTTAACAGGTCAATGTCATGTTTGCGTTGTGTCCCTATTGTGTTTGTGTTTGAGGCTTAATGGGTTGTGTCGTGTTCATGTCAAGCATATCCTTAACATATCGTGTTCATGTTGGACCTTAATGGGTCGTGTCACTATCGTGTCAGCACGATAACGACCCAACATACACAAATTGCCAGCCCTAAATACTACTTAGAGGCATGAGATGATAACCAGATCTTTTAATAGGCAATTGAGTCTCTAGGAAATGTTTCATGTTTGCTCTGTGTGAATCTACTTTCGCAGTTGCCTTGAATAGACATAGATACTATAGTCACTTATGATATGGTTATGTTTATGTAATTCACTACAAGTCTGAGTCTCTTGCTTTAATAAAGAGCATTTATGACTAAGGTAGAGAAGAATCTAAACAAGACCATAAAAATATTATGATTCCTTCATGATTGTGTGTATCTCAAGTACAGTATTAGGCAGAGTAAAGGATTATATCCAAGTTGACTATGCCCGTTGTCCCTCAAAAGGATGTTGTAGGCAAAACAAAAGAAATAAGATTCTTTAAAGTTAATAAGCTATGCCAATTTTTCCAATCTTTAAACCTAGTGTCCAAATACCCTAGTGGAATCTTGACTTTGTCAAAAACAATGAATGGTTGTTCAGCTCTTGAGCTAATAAAGGAAGCTGATAAGTTAGAAGAATGGTTAAAGCTAATACTGCTTTGTGGGCTATCCCAGGTAAATGGAAAAAGTAATTTCTATATTATCTTAAACACAAGAGAGTTGTTGTATAGGTTGAAACCAAGATTCCAAGTATGTGATGTTCTCCAACAACCTGGAGAAAACAATTTATATCCATAAGGAAATACCCCGTGATAGATTGAGCATACCTTTGGTAGTATGGTACCCACCGCACGGCCGCCCGTGCAAGGTGGTAAACCACAGATTAATGCACCCATAACTGACACCATAAAAGGAGCATTGCTACAGTGGGAGGTTGCCTTTATAGGCATAATATTACCTATTCGTGGGAAAGTATTTTGACTTATTCCCAGTAGATGAACAACATTGTACTAATCCTTGAATGCACAAAAAAGAAGTTGTTAATGACAAATAATGCAGTATAAATAACGTCAAGATATGGATTTTAAAATGAATCAATAAAAGTTATAGATGTATATCAAAACCTGTATAACCAGATGGATTTCCAGCTATAAGTAATTAAGTTATATACGAGGAAAAGAAATGTTCGATTGGTAACACAGTATGCTTTAAAAGTCTGGTTGTGAGCAAGGTATGTTTTAAAAAAAGACCGTCTCACTAGTTGCAGCTCATAAACCCATTCGAATTCTTTTATCTATAACATCACATATGAAAATAAATATCTGGAAGATAGATGTTATCATCCTTTTTTTCACAAATAGGTACCTTGATAAAAGATGATGACATCTATATTGATACAATCCTCGCCGGGAAGGTTTAGATCGCAGCCCAGGAACTCGACTAAAACAACTCGGACGCGATGCAGAAGCAAACTAACAACTTATTAGGATGGGGGAAATCCAACACCTTTGAATTCGACCCTTAGAGAACCGTAGGCAAGGACGAAAATGATCCCCTACGACCCAACAAGCAACTCGCCTCAACAATGATGGATATAGTGAAGACGCCACAAACGGATGTGTAAGTCCAATTGATAAGTCAATATTGAATTTCAAGGCACTCCACAGAAATTCAAGAGCTTTCAGGTATTTGGAGAATAAAACTATCGAATATTATTAAACTGAAAACTGAATTACAATGAAAATATGAAGCCCTATTTATAGGGAGAAAATCATATCTAATCTTAATCAAACTAGGAAAAATAAATCTGAAAAACATATCAAATCTATCAAGATATATAGAAAATATATTTTGATATCTTTGTAATAAAACGAATCTAAATCTTACAAATCATGAAATCAAATCTAATCTAATTAAAGCTAAATCGAATCTTATCAAGAAATATCAAATTTTCAATAATATCTTTAACAAATCTTCTTGAAATATCTTGACATATCTTTGTTGGAATTGTATACATAAAAGCATAATGATTGGAATATTGGGAAACATTATGTTTGATATACTGGTAATCATTAATGACTTGCAATAAACAACTCCTATCTGAATTAACAATCATACGATGCGAACAAAGACATCCAGTTATCTCGTCGATAGGGAGATCATACGGTGTGTAAGAGATCACAGAAGATCGTATAGATCGTTCGACCTAGCGAGATATAAACAGTTATCACAGCTGAGACATTTTTTAGTTTGACTGTCGGTTTAGGCTGCGGCACACAAGTCCATAAGTGGTTTATCTTGACTGCTTTGTGTGACCGGTACATCTCAATGTATTGATAGGATCAACAGTGAGATGAACCATTCTACTTGACATATGAATGAGTAAAGATCTCGGTAACTTGGTCGGATCTAAAGTCCATTGAAAGCTGAGGGGCACACATGGGTTGACTGTCACTTTGACTTGCTATGGTGGAGAGTCTTACAAGTACTCGTATATCTGCATCTTGGGTGATGGCAACCCGTGTGGGGTTTCCTCAGGCCGGATTTAGATAACCATATTCGTTTCAGGATGGTGACATTCTCTGGGAAGCTCACGAGATTCGTTATGCTAAGTCCTACAGGCTGAATCATTGATTCAAGCATAAGCGATAAGGGTTGAGTGGTACTACTCAGGAATAATAAGAGATTAATTAATTACAGCTAATTGTCATACGCTGAATTAATTAATGAATGTCTGAAACCTTAAATATGGGGATTAACCAAGTCAATGCAACTCATTCCTAATAATGTGGTAATAAAGGGGTAGGTCATCATTAATTCTCTGGTGGCATGAATTAATGTTTATTAATTAATTATGTTCTGGGTTGAACATGGAATTAATTAATAGAAGGCCCACTTTATTATTTGCATTTGATCTCTGGTCTCGCCCAACACTGCTCAGAGCCCATTAGGGTTTATTAAACCCTAATAGCCCATTCTCGAGATCTATATAAATAGATAAATCTCTCATTTTCCCACATAAGTTTGAAGTTTCAAATCAGAAACCCTAGAGAGATTGAGAGAGAGTGGGCGGTTGTAGATCCGGTAGCGTATCCTCACCTGATTTCTGGATCGAGCAAGGGAACAAATCAGAAGATCAGATCTGTAGGAACACTATCGCTTTGATCGATTCCAGATCCAGATCTACACCATCATCAGTACCATCATCGATCTAGATCTGTAGATCAGTCGTTGGAGTCTCAGGAATTCCTTTGAATCTACGAATTAAATTAAATAGGAGCATGCATAGGGCATTTACTGTTTATCATGATATTTATTTTGATATCCATAACTCAAATCCGGAGTTATAATAAATGGCGATTCATGTCGCCTATTGTAGACTCAGTTCCTACAATTGGTATCAGAGCGAGGTTCGTATTTTATGGCTCTGTCGGAAAATAAATTTTAACATTCAGTTTATGCATGTTATTTAATTTATCGTGGATGAATTAAACTGTCATGGATGTTTTGTTCTCGTGGCCCCTCTCTCTATTTTGGTTTTTGGCTTTAAATCGCGAGAAAATCCGCGATTAGATTGATAGGAAAAATCATGTAATAGACTAGATCTATTTGTTTGTATTTTTGTACAATCTGTAACCGGAGAAAAAGAGAGAGAAAAAGAACGAGGTAGCAGCTGTTTTCCGATGACTGGGGACAGACCGCAGCCGCAGCGGCGGTGCCAATCAGCCTGCCAGGCAGTGGCCACGCGCGTGAGACGCGCGGCGGTTCTCAGCATCAGCAGTTCCGCGCGATGGCGCGCGGCGGTCGTCTTCCTCGCAGCAGCAGCCCGCAGCCTGTCATTTCATCCTCTCGCCAGCAGCGGCACTGGCTCCAGCCAGTGCGGGTTGTTGTGGAGGTAGGAGGGCCATGGGCAGGCGCGCGCACATCGAGGGCGAGCGCAGGGGCAGGCAGCAAGGTCGCGCGAGTTCTGCTCGCGGCGGTGGTCTGCGACTGCGACAGCGCGCGCAAAGGCTGCGTTTTCCAGCGATAGCAGCAGTGTGTTTGCTGCGTGCGCGCGTGTCAGGTTGTCTGCACGGCGATTCTGACGGCCGTGCTCTGTGCCTGCGCGAGGTGGTCCAGTGGTGGCGTCTGGGTTGTGCTGCGAGACAGGCGGCAGCAGTTGCAGCTTAAGGGGTTGGCGGCTGAACCCTAGCAGCTAGGGTTTCTGGGCCCGGTTCGTTGAAACTATGGTTTCTACTGAAATTAGGGTTTTACAACCTAATGGTCCTGAAACCCTTATTCCTAGCCCAAACTGTTATATTATTCCAGCCCAAAGATTGCAGATTTCAAGTTAAAGAGTGGGAGTCCATTTGAAGATCTGTATTAAATTAAATCATTGTAATAGATAGATTTAATTTTATTTCCCATGTAATTGCATCAAGGGGCCACGAGAAATTTTATTTGTTTATTTAATTATTTTCTCGTATGATGTGATTTATTATGTGCGCATTAGTCAATAATAGGAAAGCATGCTACTGCTTTTATTATTTATTTTTAAAGCATGTTGTAGATAATAGGGAAGCATGTTACTGCTTTATTATTTACTGTTCAAAGCATGCTTTATGTGGTTTATTTTATGTATTAAATTATGTCTATAAATTCCGGAATCATGTTGGGAAATATGATAGAATTTTACATGTGACATAATTTATGGATCATAAAATAATCTATGCGTACCTTTTGAAAGAAAAAAGACTGAGCAAGATTTTTTAATTAAAATCAACAAGACCTCCACAATGCGGTTTCTTATTAGAAGTGGACAGTGAAGTGAGTAGACGTATACACGACCGTAGCTTGCTTGCTTTATTTGTTCATAAGTTCTAATAGATGAGATTTCTAAATAAAACATTTAAACATGTGAGAAGTGGACAGTGAAGTGAGTAGACGTCTACACGACCGTAGCCTGCTTACTTTATTTGTTCATAAGTTCTCTAGAATTGTTTTAAATGAGATAACAAAGGTTGTAAGAGGCATGCGTCATGGGTCTAGTACGTATGACAAATTGTCCTTTTAACTTCCGGAGTTAGAATTGTGGTCAAATGCTTAGATGTTGCCTGAGTACTAACTCATGAATGATGTCCCTGCTCAGATAGGTTGAACATGGTCTTAGTTTTATCTCCGATTATTAATTTCATTTGTCGGCGATTACCTGGCATAGATTGAAATTAAAGACTGGAACTTCAAATAGCAGTCTGATTAGGTGGTCTGCTGTAAACGTCTGCGAAAGGAGCTTGCAGTAGATGCACCTAGGCAATTGGGGAAAACAATTGTATTGGTTTATCAAAAGGTTACAATGCATATTTGTTTCAATGTTCTGCATGTATGTACTTACTTTAATCAATTATTGTTTTTAGATATGTCTATGAATAATGTAATAAATATCTTGACACAAAATCAATTAACTGGTCCGAATTTCCTGGAATGGAAGCGCAACTTGGATTGTATCCTAGTTGCAGAGGAACATCAATATGTTCTTAACACTCCGTGTCCAGCTGTCCCTACTGCTGAGTCAACTGATGTGGAGCGGAACCTCTATGACTAGTGGGTCAAGTCTAATAATGTAGTCAAGTGCTACATGATGACCACTATGTCTAAGGTGCTCTAGCAACAACATCAGCACTATGACAAAGCAGCTGAGATTATGGATAGTCTCACAGTTACTTATGGGAAATCGGATAGAGTTGTCAGATTTAAACTTATGAGGGAAATCGTGAGTTGTAAAATGACTGATGGTAGCTCAGTGAGGGAGCACGTTGTTTCCATGACTCATCTGATGGATGAACTGACGTTGCATGGAGGAGGTATTGACGGGGAAGCCCAGGTTGATATCATACTCAAATCACTTCCGAAGTCTTTTGAGAACTTTAGGCTGAATGTTGTCATGAGTAAAAAGGAGTACACTCTCAATGAGTTACTTAGTGACCTAATGGCAGCTGAATCAGTCATGCAACCTAAAAAGGCAGTCTTGGTTTCATCCGGTAGTCGCCCTGCTTCTTCGAAAGGTGCTAAAGGGGTGATTGGAAAGAAATTCAAGAAGACAGCCTTTGGAAGCAAAATTTCTGGGAAAAAGAAGACTGTGACACCGGGGAAGAAGGGCAAGTGTTTCCATTGTGGCAAAATTGGTCACTGGAAGAAGGATTGTCTGACCAAGCGGGTTGGACAAGGTACGTCATTAGCACTTGTAACAGAAACATGTTTAGCATTTGTTTCTACCCATTCGTGGGTAGTGGATACTGGAGCTATTGATCATGTTTGTTACACTTTGCAAAGATTCAGGCCGACAAGGCAGCTGAATGATGACGAGGTGACGATCTCCATAGGTAATGCTGCTCGTGTGTCTGCAGTAGCAGTTGGAGATGTTACATTATGCTTTCAAGACAATATTTTGATTTTGAGAGATGTTTTGTATGTGTCGGATTTTTGGCGGAACCTTATTTCTGTTTCCTGTTTAATAAATGATGGATTTTCAGTTATTTTTTATATTCATGTTACTATCAATGGCAATAACGGTGTTATCTGTCGTGGGATACATAACTTGTTTGCATAAATCTTCCGTGAATGCTGCATATAACTCATTTAATCATAAGAAGAGAAAGTTTTCATCTTCTGATGAGGATCTTACATATCTATGGCATCTGAGACTAGGTCACATCAATCTAAAGAGGATCAAGAGACTCATGGATGATGGAACGTTGGATTCAATCCAGGTAGTTCCACATCGAGTTTGTGAATCCTGTATAGAGGGAAAGATGACAACCAGACCTTTCAAGGCAAGTAAGTCTCGAGCAAGTGATGTGTTGGAACTGACCCACTCTGATTTATGTGGACCTATGTCCATGCAAGCTCGTGGAGGATTTAAGTATTTCGTCACTTTTATTGATGATTACTCGAGATACGGGTATGTTTACTTACTTCACTATAAGTATGAATGCTTTGAGAAATTCAAGGAATTCATGGCGGAAGTAGAGAAGAAGTTAAACAAGACCATTTAGTCATTACGATCTGATCGTGGTGGTGAGTATCTCAGTGACGAGTTCTTGCAGTTTTTATTAGAGCATGGGATTACATCCCAATGGACCGCACCAGGCACTCCTCAGCAGAAAGAAGAAATAGGACTTTTCTTGAAATGGTTAGATCTATGATGAGTTATGCAAACTTGCCTGTTTCATTTTGGGGCCACGCGTTACTAACAACGGGGTATCTGCTGAACCTGGTACCTTCTAAGTCAGTTCCTAAAACACCCTCGGAACTCTGGCATGGGCGAAAGCCCAGTGTGTCAAAGATAAGAGTGTGGGGCTATCCAGCATATGTTTTGTCGAAGGAACCTGATAAGTTAGAAGGTAGGTCCAAGCTAATGCTTTTTGTGGGATACCCCAGACAAACGAAAGGTGGTTATTTCTACTATCCTGAGGATCAGAAGATCGTTGTTAGCACCAATGCAAGATTCTTGGAGGACGAGTTTGTGAAAAACCACAAATCCAAAAGTGATATCATTCTCCAAGAAATTGGAGACGATGATGCGCTTTCATTGGGAAAATCCCGTGGCAGATTGAGTATACCTCTCGAAGGTATGGAACCAATTGCACGGTCGCCAGTGCAAGGATTTGATCCACAAGTAACTGCACCAACTGCTGACGCAGTACCAGTGCTCCGTCATAGTGGGAGGGTACCTCACCAACCCGAGCGGTATATGTTCGTAGAAGAGTCTTCGGACTTGATCCCGGAAGACAGACTAGATGATACCGACCCATGGACATACGACGAAGCAGTAAATGACAAAGATGCGGAAAAATGGCATAAAGCCATGGATTCAGAAATTGAATCAATTACCTCTATGGATGTATACTAGAAGTCTGCACTACCAGATGGCTTTCGGGCCATAGGTTGCAAATGGGTATACAAACGGAAGAAAGGTTTGAAAGGTGAGATAACGACTTTTAAAGCCAGGTTGGTGGTGAAGGGTTATACTCAAAAGGAGGGCATTGACTATGACGAGACCTTCTCACCGGTAGCCATGCTCAAATCCATTCGAATTCTTCTATCCATAGCAGCACACATGGACCTAGAGATCTGGCAGATGGATGTCAAAACCGCGTTTTTAAACGGGTACCTTGAGGAAGGTTGTGACATCTATATGCAGCAGCCAGAGGGTTATGTGAAGAATGGTCAGGAGCATTGATAAGTTAGGATTTTTACCAACTTATCTTATGGTTCTTTGACTGATTGTGTAGTGTTTAGATCGTTTTTGGTATCTTTTTCGTGCATGAATTGGATTTTGTACTCGTAATGTCGTGTTTGATGAATCATGCAGGTTTTTAGTCGAAAAACAGAGAAAAATTAGAATCCCAGTTTCAGCACCTCATCGATCGACGAAGAGGCTCGTCGATCGACGAGGCAAAGAATGCACAGCGCTCGACGAAGGGAAAAGGAAGATCGACGAAAGCAAAGGCCGCGTCGATCGCTGCCAATGCTCGTCGATCGACAAAGATGTTTCAGGAGCAGCGATCGACGCCAAACCTCGTCGATCGACGCGCATGTGGGATTCCTAGTCTGAATCTGATTTGGAGATAAAGGCATATCTAACCATAGATACAGCTTGATACATCTTTTACCCATATAAATATTCATGTAAATTCGTTTTTAGAGAGGAGGAGAGTTAGAGCAATTACAAGATTTTAGTATTGAAGAATTTTTAGAGTTTTAAGTTTGAAGACAAGTTCTTGTGGGAAGATTTCAGGATTCCAGTTTTTATGCAATTCAGGTTTTAATTTTCCATGATGAATATTACCGTGAATATGTGTAACTAAATCCTTTCTCAGATTCTAGGGTTTCGAACTATCCATGTATACATGTTTTGATTGATTGAATTATTTTCCCTTTCCCTTCGTAGTTTGTGAAATCTGTGCTTATTCAGAATCTTGATTTGTTGGCCACATCTTAGGATTATCTAGTTGATTACTTGAGACGTAACTGTGATAGTTTTCAATGGAAAGAGATTTTCACAATATAATCTGATTTCTTGTCGGAACTGAAGGAGATTGATTGTAGGAATAAATCAGTAGATCTTTGGAGTTAGTTAATTTATCTTGAGACCGAGCGGAGATAGGTAATTAATTAATCTACTTTACGAATTGTCCAACAAAGAAGTTCCTAATACTTTTCTGATGTTTCACTACGAAGAGGAATTAAAATTGGGAATTAATCGATTCACTCATACATGTTATACTGGATAGGTAGATATCCCTGGTATCTGTGCTTCTCTTATTTGAATTCAAAAGCTTTTCAATTTCCTGTTTAATTTTCATTAGCAAATATTGCGATTTTCATAACAAAAAAACCTTTTTATCTGATTTTCCTAATCAGTGTTTTCAAGAACGCTCGACTTAGTACTTGAAGATTATTCGTTATTTCTTTCCCTGAGGGATCGATAATTTCATTTGCCGCTATATTATTAGCTTTGCTAAGTCGCTGTTAATTAATTTAGCGATCAAAATTTTGGCACCGTTGCTGGGGTAAGAATAGAATTAATCTTACTATTAAGTCTGTGATTGAAATATTGCTTTAGGCTGTAAATTTCGAATATTCTGAATTTTTCTCGCATTTTCATATTTTACGTTGATCGACGCTAAGCCCCGTCGATCGATGAAGTTGTTTCCTTTCGTCGATCGACGCCTTGTCTCGTCGATCGACGCCGTATTCCTTTTTTAGAATTTCAGTTTTCTTATTTCAGTTTGTTCCTTTTATTTTCAGTCTAACCTCACTACCTCCTTTGCTGTACAGGTAGTGCATGAGTACAAGAGCTAGAGGAAAGGACCCGCTTTATTACAACTCGGACATTGAAGCCACTTGCAGAAAGATCCAAAGGAATAAGCGTGCTTAGGAAAGCTCAAGTAGTCAAACGATGGAAGATAACGTACCACCGCCTCCACCAGTGCTAACTGCAAAGGAGCAGGCTATGCTTCTCCAAGAAGTCCAAGCTATGAGGGCACAAATCCAACAATTCAATCTGGAAAGAGACCTCGAGAGGAACAATCCGAATGGAAGGGATCTTCGCCATAACCCACTGTTTGACGACAATCCCGACATTGAAGAGGATGACAACCAGGATCCTCCAGAGGAATCTGACGATGAGGAAAAAGAGGAAGCCATGCAGAACCGGTATAAACCTTGGTTCAGGGAGACAGATTTCAAGATTGGCATCAATGCCAACAATTTTGAACTGAAGACCGGATTGGTACAGATGGCGCAACAAAATCAATTCGGAGGAAGACCTACTGAGGACCCCTATGCGCATTTGGATAAGTTCATTATGCTCTGCAACACTGTCAAAATTGGAGGAGTCAGCAAGAGTGCCATCCGAATGCGTCTGTTCGCATTTTCTCTGAGGGATAAGGCACAATCATGGTTCACCGCACTAGACAAAGGAAGCATAGGCACGTGGACCGAATTGAGGAATGAGTTTCTAGGGAACTTTTTCCCTCCGAATGTTATTAGGCAAAGACGGAAAGAAATCATCAGGTTCGCTCAAAGGCCTGACGAGAGCTTCAGTGAGACGTGGGAGAGATTCAAAGAGCTGTTGAGAGCCTGTCCCGGACATGGTTTTCCGCCAGGAGAACAAGCTGAGGCGTTCTATGAAGGGCTCAATGATAAGACAGCCAAATTGGTGGACACCACACTAGGAGACACAATCATGACGAAAAGTGGAAAGAAAGCCATGGAGTTCTTCCAAATGATGGCCAACAACACTCAACGGTGGTCCTCTAGCCAAACTCGGCCTGTGAAAGCTGTCGAGAAAGTAGTGGAAAAAGTTGCCGAGCAACCCAATTTGGCAGCCGAGCTGAAAAAGCTTAAGGAAGAGTTTTCTAATCTGAAGCAAGAGAAAACAGTTGCTGCAGTTGAAGCAGTGCAGGGTCCAACCGAAGAAGACAATGCTGAGGTAAATTTCATTCAAAGGGGCGGTTATCAAAACAACTACCGAGGAGGATACCAGCAACACAATCAGCAGAATAACCAACCCTATACCTACAATCACGCAAGGAATCACCCTGGATTCTCCTACGCAAACCCTCAAGCTGCAGAGCAACCACCACCAGGATTTACCGTACAAGGAGGAGAAATAGTGGAGAAGAAGAAGCCAAATCTCGAGGAGATTTTGGCTAAGTTCATGGAAGGCTCCACTGTTACTGTAGCCAAGTTGAAGCAGGAGATTTCGGGCTTGAACACAAAGGTTGATCAGATGCAAAAGCACGTACAGATCATTGAAAATCAAGTCAGCCAGATCGCCGATGCCCTAGGAACTAAACACAAGCCGGGACAACTTCCGAGCAACACTCAAGTCAACCCCAAGAATCAGAATCAGAGGAACCAGGTGAACGCTATAACTCTGAGAGGGGGCAAAACCTATGAAGGACCCAAGCAAGCAGGGACAGACACCCGAGATGAAGGAGAAGCCGAGAAAGAAGAAGAAGTTATCACAGGTGAAGCCCCATCGATCGACGACGCTTCCCCGTCGATCGACGAGGAACCAAAACTTCCGTCGATCGAGGCTGAATCTCGTCGATCGACGACCGCCCTTGCTCCACCAATGAAGAAACCACCTTTGCCATATCCGCAGCGGTTTGCCAAGACCAAGATGAACGAAAGGTATGCACGATTTCTGGAGAAAATGAAGAAGGTGCATATCAACATCCCATTGGTAGAAGCTCTTCAAGAGATGCCCGGGTACTTCAAGTTTCTGAAAGACATGGTCTCTCAGAAAAGACCTTTCATGGAACACGAGACGGTCAACCTGTTCGAAGAATGCAGCGCCATCATCCAAAAGAAGATGCCGATCAAAAGGGAAGACCCGGGTTCCTTCACAATCTCTTATGTCATCGGAGGTGAGACCTTCGGGAAGGTTCTCTGTGATTCAGGGGCATCGATCAACTTGATGCCACTATCAATCTTTAGGCGGTTAAAGATCGGAAGCATCAAACCCACAACAATCTCACTTCAGATGGCCGATCGATCAGTCACCTATCCGAATGGAATTGTTGAAGATGTGCTAGTAAAGGTAAAGGATTTCATAATTCCAGCTGACTTTGTGGTGCTTGACATGGAGGAGGATCGAAACATTCCTCTCATCCTTGGAAGACCATTCCTGAAAACCGGAGGGGCATTAATCGACATCCGCGACGGCAAGCTGACGTTCCGAGTGAACAATGAGTCCGTCACATTCTCGATTTACAAGGCAATGCAGAGGCACAATGATGGAAGCTATGCAGAAGAATGCCACATGATTAACTGCTTCAGCCCGGTAATGTCTTCCCCTTTCGCCTGTCTCAAAAGTGAGCCGAATTTCCTGGAAAACTGCTTGCAACACTCCCTTTCCTCGTCCACAAATCGGGACGAAGCAACCGAAGGGATCATGAATCTGGTCATGGAGCTGGATGTGTTCAAGGAAGTAACTCGTGAGAAAGAACTTAAAAGAGAACCGCTGCCCAGCCACTACAGCCAGTCCTCGTCGATCGACTCCAATGCCTCGACGATCGACGCTGCAGCAAGCACCTCATCGATCGACGAAGATGCTCCGTCGATCAACGACAGTCCGAAAAAGCCAATCTCCAGCTCCGAGCCGCCAATTCTGGAGCTCAAGACACTCCCGACACACCTCCGGTACGCATTCCTCGGGTCAGACAGCACTTACCCTGTTATTGTTTCTGCTTATCTTTCACAGGGGGAGTTAGACAAACTGCTGCGAGTTCTACGGACATACAAGTCCGCCATCGGATGGACTTTGGGAGACATCAAAGGGATCAGTCCTTCGCTGTGCATGCACAAGATCATCCTTGACGAGGATGCCAAACCAAAGAGACAAGCACAACGACGTTTGAATCCCATCATGCAGGAGGCTGTAAAGAAGGAGGTTCTCAAACTCCTTGACCATGGCACGATCTACCCAATTTCCGACAACAAGTGGGTAAGCCCTACACAAGTAGTGGCCAAGAAAGGAGGGATGCAAATTGTAAAGAATGAGGATGGAGAAGAAGTAGCGCAAAGACCAATCACGGGATGGCGAGTCTGCATTGACTACCGAGCTTTGAACACCGCCACGTGCAAGGATCACTTTCCTCTTCCCTTCATTGATCAAATGCTCGATAGATTATCTGGTTACCCTTTTTATTGCTTTCTTGATGGTTACTTAGGGTACAATCAGATAGCTGTGGCACCTGAAGATCAACACAAAATGGCATTCACCTGTCCATATGGAGTATTCGCCTACCGACGGATGCCCTTTGGATTATGCAATGCACCGGCCACCTTCCAGAGATGCATGACGGCAATCTTCCACAACCTGATCGAGGACATCATGGAGGTATTTATAGACGACTTCTCGATTTTTGGTAGCTCATTTGATGTCTGTTTGCAGAATTTGGCTACTGTACTTAAGAGATGCACCGAGACAAACCTATGCCTCAATTGGGAGAAATGCCACTTCATGGTACGAGAAGGAATCGTGTTGGGGCATCGAGTATCAGCCGAAGGACTGGAAATGGATTGAGCCAAGGTGATAGCCATTGAGAAGATGCCACCACCAACAAATGTCAAAGCCGTCCGAAGTTTCCTAGGTCATGCAGGATTCTACAGGAGATTCATCAAAGACTTCTCAAAGGTATCCAAGCCTTTGTGCAACTTGCTGGAGATGGATGTGTCCTTCGTTTTTGATGAAGAACGTCTGAAAGCATTTGAGAAGCTGAAAGAAGCACTGGTAACTGCACCAGTCCTAACCGCACCAGATTGGGAAGAGCCCTTCACATTGATGTGTGACGCCAGCGACTACGCTGTTGGAGCAGCTTTGGGCCAACTGAAAGGAAGACTCTTCCATGTGATTCAATACGCCAGCAAGAGCATGAATCCGGCCCAATGCAACTACACCACAATGGAAAAAGAAATGCTCGCGGTTGTGTATGCCTTCGACAAGTTCCGACCTTATCTGATAGGCTCAAAAACAATTGTTTACACCGACCATGCAGCAATCAGGTATCTGTTCGCAAAACAAGATGCCAAGCACAGACTGATCCGATGGATACTGCTGTTGCAAGAGTTCGACTTGGAGATCAAGGACAGAAAAGGAAGCAAGAATGTCATCGCCGACCACTTGTCAAGGCTCGAACCACCGGTCGAAGGAGATGATCAGCAATCGACAATCCGAGAGACATTCCCTGACGAACAGGTCTATGCCTTAAGGGACATACGAGAGATATATGAATCCAAAACTCCGTGGTTTGCAGACTTCGCCAATTACTTGGTCGGCGGCGTACTCCCTCTGGACTCCTCTCCATATGCAAAGAAGAAGTTTCTGCATGACGTCAGATTCTACTATTGGGAGGATCCCTACCTGTGGCGCAGATGTGCTGACGGCGTCATTCGCCTCTGTGTTCCCCAGTCCGAGTGGAAACAAATCTTCGAAGCCTGCCATTCATCTCCTACTGGTGGCCACCATTCAGCCAACCGGACTGCTTTTAAAATCCTCACGAGCGGATTCTATTGGCCTTCCATCTACGAAGTCTGTCGCGGATGGATAACGGGCTGTGATCGCTGCCAGAGGACCGGCAACATCTCGCGAAGGAATGAGATGCCACAGACTCCGGTGATTGAAGTGGAAACATTTGATGTCTGGGGGATCGACTTCATGGGACCCTTCCCGCCATCGGAAGGATTCACATACATTCTATTGGCAGTGGACTACGTATCACGTTGGGTCGAAGCCATTTCGACAGTCACCAACAATTCCAAAGTTGTCATCAAGTTCCTGCAAAAGCTCATAACCAGATTCGGAACACCAAGAGCCCTGGTAAGTGATGGGGGATCACATTTCTGTAACAGATGGCTTTCTTCTCTTCTTGCTAGGTACGGAGTAAAGCACCGTGTTACCACCCCATATCACCCTCAAGGGAACGGGTTAACGGAACTATCCAACAGAGAAATCAAGCAGATCTTGGAGAAGACGGTAAAGCAAAGAAAGGATTGGGCGGCAGTTCTCGACGATGCACTCTGGGCATACCGCACCGCCTACAAAATGCTGATTGGGACATCTCCATATCAGCTGATTTTTGGGAAATCATGTCACCTTCCCGTCGAGATGGAACACAAGGCTTGGAGGGCAGTGAAAGAATTAAATCTGGATTTGAAGACAGCTGCAGAAGAACGCGCCATGGCACTGAACGAATTAGAAGACTTTCGGGACGAAGCCTATGAGAACAACGTCATTTATAAGAATCGAGCGAAGAGATTCCACGACAAAATGATCCGCTCGCATGTTTTCCATTCTGGTGACAAGGTTCTCCTCTTCAAATCCCGTCTTCGATTCATGCCCGGAAAGCTGCAGTCAAAGTGGGCCGGACCATACACCGTGATCTGCCAATTCATGAACAGTGTAGTTGAATTAGCTGGCCAAGATGGAAAGAATTTCAAAGTGAACGGGCAAAACCTGAAACCATACTTCACCCCTCTTCAAATCGAAGCAGTGGAGAAGTACTACTTGAACCGCCCTTGAAAACTCAGGTATTGTCGAGCTAGCGACATAAAACCAAGCACTGGTTGGGAGGTAACCCAACAATTTCCTGTTTTATTTATTTCTGTTATTTCAATTCAGTCAAGTCGAGTCAGTTGAGTTTCGTCTTTCTTTTTTGAATTGTTTCTGGTCGAGTCATCTATCGGGCCACGTCGATCGCGGCTCTTTGGCATCAATCGACGAGGAAATTCTTCCACGTCGATCGACTCCAATCGTCGTCGATCGACGAGCAAGTTTCACCTTCATCGATCGATGAAAATGCCTCATCGATCGACGCGAGTGTTTCTGAGGCCGGACAGAGACGGGTATAAAACCTATTTCTTTTCATTCTTTTCCTCACAACACACGACGCACGCCTCTCTCACTCTCCCAAACACCCACCTCGATTTTTTTCTCCCCAAATTCGTCACTACCAACCACGGTTTGTATCCTAACACTCTCCTCTTCGATTATTTCATGTGTTTTGAAGGATTTGAGCATGATTTTTTATAAAAATTGAACTTGGAGCCCTAGTTTTCATTTTTGCAATTTTGTCAATTTCGTTGCTATTCATTATGATTACTCGATATGGTTAGTTGTTTTAGTCGATGTTCTTACTTGTGATTGGTTTGCTGCTTGAATTTCATTGAATCTGACGAACGATAGTTTGGGGGATAATTCTAGTTGGGGGTGTTATTCTAGTCTTGCTATTTCTGGGACAAATTCTGTTAAACATGGAGGTGATATGCTAGGATAGAGTTTGAATTGCATGAATGTCGAATCAATTTTGCATTGGTAAAATTTTTTCTGTGGATTATTGCACAACTGGATGCACTCATGTTGGGAATTTTGTGTAGAATTGTGATGAACTTTGACAAATTTTTCCCACTACCCTTGCAGATTGACCATGGATTTTCGACCCACCTTCACCAAACAGGCTCATGAGAGGCGATACAGAAAACTCTCAGGAGATGAGTTCACTATCCGGCAGACACTTTACCCATGCCCGGAGACAATGCAAATGCTAGGAATTCGAGCAGATGTAGAAGCTCTCTTGCAGAGAATTGATTGGAATGCTTGGATGACAGCCCGATGGCCGACATACCCGTCACTTGTCCTGGATTTTCTGGCCTCACTCCACGTCTTCAAAGTTCAGCCGGAATCAGAGCCTACGACAATTGGTTTCCAGCTTCTGAACCAGTACTACGAAATTCCAAGGGACGAGCTTGAAGAAATCTGGGGAGTCCACGTTGGGGGGGTCGGTTTTCTCCCCCCAAACTTCGACATTGCCCGATTCTGGACCCAGATTGCTTCTGATGCCAAAGAAGACCTGCGGGAGTTTGACTCGGGGACCTTGAAAGCGTCCTCCATAGACAACCCAGTTTTCAGATATCTTCAGAGATGCATGGGGTGTCGATTACCGGCAGACATGAGAGCGGGAAAGTAAGAGTGGGGGAACTTTTCGCCCTAAATTGCATACAGACAGGGGAGAAGTTTAGCTTCGCGGCGCTAGTCATGGACCAATGGCGGCATCAGATCAAGGCCTCCAAAGGCAACATTTGGAGCGAGGGATTGATCACCCCGATTGCGGAGTATGTGGGGATCGATTTGACACAGATCGAGTCGCTAGAGGACGACAACCGAGGACTCGGCACTGGGACTCTGGTGAAGATGTTGATACTTTCACCACGGGCGTCAGGTTGGTCTTTGCGGATGTCCAATGGGGACAGATTTCCACTTCCACAGCGGGACCTCACTCACGTCACCGATTATCACTTCCGTGATAATTGGTTGGTGAGCACACCCGCCCACTTGAGGCTGATGGTCGGAGCACACGGAGGCCCAGGTACATCCAGACTTCGACACCGACCACTGACCCAGCGAGACCAGCGACCGCTGTAGACGCCCCCAGAAATACCCGAGGAGGAGGAACCTCAGGATGACGGAGGAGGAGAGTACAACCCTAACCGGACCGGCAGACGGCTGCTACGCCACTTCTCGGGAGAGTCTTCATCTTCCGGGGTGGATCTGGCGACGATCTACCAGTTTATGCAGCTGCAGGCTGACTTGCTTGCAGCAGAGCACACACGGCAGGCAGACTTTCGACAGAATGTGAACACGAGGTTGAATAACCTCGACACTCAGATGCAGTGACTCCTCCTGAGTCTGTTTACCTACGTCGGCAGAGAGAGCGACAAGACCGCTGACGGCGACTGCCCGTGTGGCCATCTCCCGATATCGAGATGGAGGATCCTCTGGAGGAGGAATGAGGTACCGTTTCCTTTTTCCTTATCAAACTTTCAAACTTGTCCACTCCTTCGAGTGAAACAAGTTTGGGGGGATGAGGATAGGAAAAGGGAAACGTTTGTTTGTTTTCATTTTCCTGCTTTATTTTAATTTTTTATTTTGTTTTTGTGTGTTTTCTTTTTGTTTTTTCTGAACCATCACCATCCTTGTTCTTTTGCTTCAGTGTGAACAATTGCTCTCTGCAAGGCTTTTTACTCATAATTAGTAGTTTTGAACTCTTGATTTGTGGTACTTGTTCTAAGTGAATAGTCTGAGCATTGTTTAGGAGCTTTTGAACATATGACAGTCAAAACTTTTTGATGATGATGGTGTTATGACTAATTGCATGTCTTTACTTGAACTAGAATTATTGATTGATAATCGAGATATTTGCTGATTAAGAATGATAATCTGTGTGATAAAGTAGCCAATGATAGGAGCTGTTTTGCTTGATATGTTGATCTTTGAAATTTAAATTTTTGCATGATAACCGTTCGAAATTAGATAATTATTGAGAAGCAACGAAAATTTCTACCCTGTGAGGAATTTGTACCATTTTTCGTTTGATGAGTGACAAAGTTGTTAGATTTATTTCCTAGAATTTGACGAATTTCTCTCTTGAGGTTGCATTAAGTGTGGTAATAGGGTGAAAATGACTTTAGGCATGTTCTTTCGTAGCCCATCCCCCATACACTAACCTTAAATCTTCACTTGTAGCCCCTTTGAGCATTGAATGAATTTTTTTATTAGAAGGGTTGATGAATAAGATGATTGTGATTTATTGAATGGTGTGAATTGTGGGAATGTTATGTGAGGCCATTTGCGAATAAAAAAGAGAGAAAAGAAAAAAAAAATTAGGGGTTTCCATGGGAAAAGTTAGAAAAATGAACATTGTTGAAAAAGAGAAAGAAAGAAAATGAGGGAAACTCATTTATGTTGTTCACAAATAACTAAGAGCAAGTTCTTAGGAACCCCGAGAGTGTGAGAAAAAAAAAAGAGAAAAGAGAAAGATCAAGAATGTGCATAAATAGAAAATTGATGTGGTTATGATATGCTTGGGTCTTTGGGTTTAATTGCAATATAATGAGTCACTTAGCCAAATATATCCCACCTTTTAGGTAAGCCACATTACAACCAAAATAAGATCTTTCTGATTCCCTGAAAAGCCACACTAACGAGCAGTGGAGAGATGAGAAATTTGTCAAACTTATGGTGAAATAAACTAAAACTTTGCAGGAGTGGATTTCAAAACCCTTTTGCGTGATTGAGCGATGAGTGCAAACACTGCCCGGTGAGGTTTCTCCTCAATAGTTTACCAATAAGAATTTGTTTGGATTGCATGATTTATGTGAATAAGTAAAACTTAGATTGCAAAAGAGGCTTGTGAGGCATTGCACACTTGTATCTGCATTTGATTAGAATTCTTTTCAGTGAATTGATCGAGGACGATCAATGGTTTAAGTTTGGGGGAGTTGATAAGTTAGGATTTTCACCAACTTATCTTATGGTTCTTTGACTGATTGTGTAGTGTTTATATCGTTTTTGGTATCTTTTTCGTGCATGAATTGGATTTTGTACTCGTAATGTCGTGTTTGATGAATCATGCAGGTTTTTAGTCGAAAAATAGAGAAAAATTAGAATCCCAGTTTCACCACCTCATCGATCGACGAAGAGGCTCGTCGATGGATGAGGCAAAGAAGGCACAACGCTCGATGAAGGGAAAAGGAAGATCGACGGAAGCAAAGGCCGCGTCGATCGTTGCCAATGCTCGTCGATCGACGAAGATGTTTTAGGAGCAGCGATCGACGCCAAACCTCGTCGATCAACGCGCATGCGGGATTCCTAGTCTGAATCTGATTTGGAGATAAAGGCATATCTAACCATAGATACTGCTTGATACGTCTTTTACCCATATAAATATTCATGTAAATTCATTTTTTAGAGAGGAGGAGAGTTAGAGCAATTACAAGATTTTAGTATTGAAGAATTTTTTGAGTTTTATGTTTGAAGACAAGTTCTTGTGGGAAGATTTCCGGATTCCAGTTTTTATGCAATTCAGGTTTTATTTTTCCATGATGAATATTACCGTGAATATGTGTAACTAAATCCTTTCTCAGATTCTAGGGTTTCGAACTATCCATGTATACATGTTTTGATTGATTGAATTAGTTTCCCTTTCCCTTCGTAGTTTGTGAAATCTGTGCTTATTCATAATC